>PVIH01016520.1:0-45309 GCA_004025045.1 Sigmodon hispidus
GCATGAGCAGACATGGAGGAGGTGGGCATGAGCAGACATGGAGGAGGTGGGCATGAGCAGACATGGAGGAGGTGGGCATGAGCAGACATGGAGGAGGTGGGCATGAGCAGACATGGAGGAGGTGAGCATGAGCAGACATGGAGGAGGTGGGCATGAGCAGACATGGAGGAGGTGGGCAGGGAGTAGAGAGCTTAGACAGGAGTGCTTGAACTGATCTCAGATACCAGTAACTAGTTTAGCCAGAAGCAAAGAGGGGCCCTAAGCATTGTGGGAACTCAGATGGTAACCTGCTGGACTCTGAGGACAGTACAGAATGTAGATGCTGGTTATAAGAAGCCCTTGGGGCAGGGCCAGAGTTTGGGAGACCTGGACACTATGGTTATGGATCAGTTATTGGTGTGGGTGTGCATACGTATGTGTGTGTGTCCTGAGGTGGTGTGGGTCTGTTGTACCCTGATCAGTTTAATCTCAAGAGTGAAGATGGAGAAGAGTTAATGGGATGAAAGATGGTGAAGAGGAAGGGTCAAGATTGTCCTGTGGAAGGAGGAAGCTGGGGTAATTATTGCATTCATGGCCCAGGAAGCTAGGTGCCTAAATGTGTCTTCTTGGATGAAGATAACTTTCTAGGGAATTAAGGAATTTATTTACCTTGTGGGCGCATAGTACATGTGCCTGAGAAATGGATGTATGCATGTGTGCTGCATCCTCCTTCCCTCTTCCTCCTCTCCTTCTTCCGCTGCCCACTCACCTGCCTACCCATCTATCTCTAAGGAGAGAGCCATTGTTTACCAAGCACTGGTCTGCTCTGTGTCTCTGGGACCTGCTGGGCTAATGGTAGGGAAGTGCTGAACCATGGTGCTTGTCAACCAATAAAAAGTTAAGATCATTGGACTTCTGCAAAGAAACTGGTATTGATATGTCTGTTTTGTGCCTTAGTATTAGATTGGAGATAGTGAGAAATATTAATGGCATATATTTTAAGTAAAAACATGGGTACATTTTAAATTTACTGTGTTTATTTTTTGCTTTACTGCCAATTCCTTTTTCTTTCAGATTTTCGAAAGGATCTTGTTTATATGGGCTATCCGACACCCTGCCAGTGGATACGTCCAGGGGATAAACGACCTGGTCACTCCGTTCTTCGTGGTCTTCATTTGCGAATACATAGGTAGGCGCACACCACAACACTGTCTCCTAGATGTTCAGTGTGAGATTCAGTGGATCTGCTGTGTTCACTGCATAGTTATACCAGTGCTGAAAATTGCGTCTCGGCATCACAGTACTAATGAATGATAGTTGTATTAGTCAGGGACAGATTTTATAGAATCATTCTGTCTGTCTCTCTGTCTATCTGCCTACCTACCTATTTATCATCTATCTGTCTGTCTATCTATCAGTCAGATTTATTAGAATTGTGGTCTAGCTAGTTTGACAATGGCTGTCTACCAATGGAAGGTTCAGGAATCCAGTAATTGTTTAGTTGTTTAGTCCCCAAGTCTTAGCCGGTCTTCAATATGTGGTGGAATCCTGAAAAAATAGGCCAGTGAAGGAATGCAGTTAGCAAGAATTAGAACAAGTAGGCGAAGAGCAAAATCTCCCATCTTTCATGTCCTTTATATAAGCTGCCAGCAGAAGGAGTGGCCCAGATAGCTGATCAGAGTTTTAGTTACTACCAGATGAAGAGCCATCCCATTTGTGGAGAGGGACATTCTTATCCTTCAGGCCAGCTTTAAAAACACTAGGAAATCTACACTCAACCACTACCGATATGCTCACAAATAATATATGGGGAGAAATGAGTCTGTTTGGGAATTTGTTTTTTCCTAGTGGCCCTCGGCTCACTGGCTGTCCCATTTTTTTTTTTTTTTTTTTTAAATGGGTAAGGTTAATGTGATAGAGTATTCTGTGTTTTGTGTATAAACTGTGAACCAGGCAGGCTTCTGTTGACTTTTCAGTATTTTCTAATTCTTTCATCAGTATCATTGCTTTATGAGAAGATGAATTATATACAAACTGGTTAGGTGTGTGAGGGATAGACTGTACCATTACTCTGAGTACTGTATTTTTAAAAAATTGGAAGCTTATTGTGTGCGTGTGTGTGTGCGAGCGTGCGTGTAGATAGGGAGGTAGGCAGATGCCCCAGCATGCCTGCGCGGGTCAGAGGACACTTTGTGGAAGTCACTTCTCTCCTTCCCCCATGGGTATTGGGGGTTGGACTCAGCTTGTCAAGCTTGGCAACAAGCATCTTTGCCACCAAGTCCTCTTGCTGCTCATGCATCTTTTTCTTCCATTTACATTAGGGTAGCAAACTGTAAAATGATGTCACCTGCTCCGAGCAGTTCTAAGTTTATAAAAAGTCTGTTTAGTGAAGTGTACACTTTCTGATTCATTTGTGGAAACAAATTAAGTACATAGGAGGGGTCATTCTTCAGTTTGCCCATTGCATTTAAAATGGACGCTGTTCTCATCACTCATGTGGCGCTGGCTTGGTTTTCTGTGGTTATAGACTGGAGCATTTCTGCCCTCTGTCTGCTTTAGATCCTTCCTTTTGTGCTCATCTGGAGAAATGGAATCACTCAGGGACAGGCCACATCCAGTCAGTGAGCTGATTCTATCCCAGGTCTTTGCTAAGCAGCCAGGGAGAGCCACTGCTTAGCATCTCTGCCTCTCACCCCCAACCTGAGAGGTAACAGGGCTGCTTCTGATGGTCCTGGAGCAGTAGGACCTCCGTCTATGGAGAAGTTCAATGACAATGCTTAGAGAATTGATGATCCAGGCTAAATGGACCGTTTGATTAATGTGGTAAATAAGCTTGTTTTAACTGCTTTACCACTGACTCATGTTGTAAGACCCATGCGATTCTTAATGCACTTCCTGATTATTAGCAGACAGGGAGAATGGCTGAGATCATAGTATTAATTGTCCAGGAGAAACAATGATTGGAGGAGGTAGGAACTGTGATCTGCAAGTCAGTCCTGAATTAGGCACAGAGATGCTCTTGCTAGGCACCACCTAACTTGAACACACACACACACACACACACACACACACACACACACACACACACACACGCAAACTTATGTACATACACTAAACAAGTTAAAAAATTAATTTAGCCAGTGGAGGCACATGCTTTTAATCCCAGTACTTGGGAGGCAAAAGCAGGGAATCTCTTAAGTTCAAGGTCAGTCTGGTGTACAGAACAAGTTTCAGGACAACCAGAGCCATACAGAGAAAAAACAATTTGAAGTCACAGGATACAGAGAAATAGCCCAGTGTGGGGTAGAAACTCTGGGCCCATGAACTATGAGTTGGTGACCACAGCAGTGTGTTGGAGAGTTTTGGAGAGATAGACTGTTCACACAGAGAGTGTCCTGAGCTGTTGTTGGTTAGAGGGTAAGGATGACCCAGACTTGCAGACCTTGTATAGTTGATGCTCCTGCGGGCTCTGAGGAAAGGCGTGAATGGGCTGCATGTCTCAGAAGTTCTTAGAGGAGCAGGCAATCACTGCTTTGGACCAGTCCTGAGGAGGCGGACCTTAGGGAAGGACTAGAGAGGGTCGACATCATCTTCACCATCACTACAGCCAAGAGAAAAGGTCATGGCCATGGAAAGCGGGCCCAAGTGGGAGGCAGGCAAGCAGGTGAACCCTTTGGCTACTATGACTCAGTTTATATGAGCCCTCCTGGGTGTCTGCCTTTTCCTTGAACTCAGAACTGTCTTGTGTGTCACACTATGCAGAGTAGGAGTTTGGAAAATCCATTTGGATTGCATCCCTAAGATGTTTCTTTGTTGTATAGTTAAGATTCAGGGCTTTGAAATCCATAAGAGCGTTGCCACTTTTCAGTGCAGTTAAGGGGAAGGATAGGTGGGAGGAGCCGACTCTCCTGTGCATGGGCCCCTCTTCTGGGCTCCTCTCCTCTAGCTTGCCTAGGAGTCCCGCAGGTTCCTGGGCCACAGTAAAGGTTAGCAGATGGGAGAAGGGTGCTCATGCAGCCTGCGGTCACTTGTAGGTGACAGTGATCTTGGTGTTCCCTCTGGATCCTCTTCCGCACACCTGCATGTTCGCATTGGCAACATGCCACGTTCTTAGAGCTTCTCTTGCATGGCTGTAACATATGCTTCCTCTATTGTATTGAGACATCTTCCTAGGCTTAGCCTGCCTCCTGCATGCGGTGCTCTGTGAGAGAATGTCATAGAACTCGTGAACTCTTTCTGCTGGGATTGGATTTTTAAAGCCCCTCCTCCCTGTATAATTTTTAAGTAAATCTTGTACTTTTAAAACATCCACTATCATATTCTGTCCAAAAATGTTAAATTTGACTTAAAATTAAAAAAACATTGTTCCATCACCCTGAATCACACATTTTCCGCAGAGTATGTATTATAGTTTAAATAAATATTTTGAGCATAGAAAAAAAAAACCCCAACAAAGATGCATTCCCCCCACGAACCTTTGCTATTTCAATTTAGAAACAATTTTGAGCAGGCACTTTGAGCTGATACCTCAGGGTAATTGAATGTTCGTTGGCTGCACGGGAAGAATGAGGACGGCTGTTCTGCATGGTGGAGAATACCTCACAGTGGATCCTCACTCAGGAGGTTTAATCTCAGCTGATGGGATTCTGTATGTCATCTTCTCATAAATTACTCTTGAAAGCAAACATGGCAGGGGACTACAACAAACAATGCATTTTCCTATGAGCATTAAGAATATTTATTTCTGTGTTTCCTATGTAATTCAGCACTCCAGAAGCACAGCGTACCCTTAACATTGCTTTCTTGATGATGTTTCTGAGCATGGCTGAGGTAAATGGTGCAGCCAGGCTGTAACCAGAGTGACTGGCACAGGAGCCACATTCCTACCAGGGAACTGGACACTAGCTGGGTACCAAGCATGGATTCCCCTCCAATTTGCATTGCCGCAGAAGTCAGGCTTTGAGGGACAGGCTTCTCATTCAGAGTCAGATTTAGCAGTGTGTGCTTTCGGGCTGGTCTCCAGTCTTACCTCATTGTGTGTGTCTTTCTCCTATGTGATGAGAGTCTGTACAGCAGCTAAATTTATCTGCCCGCCTTCCCCGGCGCTCCTCTGTAGGGAAGTGCCGCTGCTGCCCACAGGTTGTTTCCAAGTCTGCAGAGACAAACTACAGAGCCTCTGCATACAGTGGCAGCTGTCATCTAGGAGGAAGTGGAGACAAGGGTGTGAATGGGCTGGAGTGTGACTGACACAGGTCTCCTGCCTTGCAGAATTTCAGTGACTATAAATTTACAAACATTTACAAAATGCCAGAGCAATAGACTTCTGCTGACAGATGGGGAAACAGATTTGGTCCCAGTGTGGACACATGGGCCAGGAGATGTCACTGGGAGGTGTGGAGTTTTCTTAGGCCTTGTCAGTGTACATGGTAGCCACGGTGTTGTGTGTACCTGTTTTAGGATTGTTTTCTCTCTACTATTTAAGTACTTACAAAGTCATTCTACTTTTGAAAAGAAATATTTAAAAATTGGTACTGTAGTGGCTATAAGAATGGGCAGGAAGACTCAGCAGAAGACCAGGGAGGGTCTGGAAGATGGAGGACCAGTGAGAACCATTCACCTCTCAGTCATCTGCTGCTCACTGTGCCCCGCAGCATAAAGGACACACTTATTCCCCAAGCATAGGGTGCTTGCTCCATGCCAGACAGGCACTGACACTAAGCTGAGCCTTATGCAAATCAGGTGTGCTGTTTTCTAGACAGTAGCATCAGAACAGAAATCAGTGACCACCTGAAAGAAACTGGAAATTTTAGGACTCAAGAAGGCCATGAGAAGCCCTTGTGAGATGAAGACGGTGGACATGACACTCAGAACCTGTGGGTACAGTCCGGTTATATGCAGCAGAGACCCATAGCTGACCTATCTGCACTGAGAAGTTCTCTCAAGCTGTTAAGGCTGATTACTGATGCTGGAAGAGGGGGAGGGGCGTGCCCGACTAGACAGAAGTAAATGAAATGTAGAGCAGAACAGAGAAAGTCCACACAGCTCTAGCTTAGCTGAGCAGGTTGGTGAGGGAGGAACGGAGAGAGGGAGACACTCAAGCATCGGACGCTGATAACTTTACAAATGCAGAGCGCAGGGGGATTTCATGAGTAATCTGCCAAGTACATGCAGAATGGAGGCTTTCACAGAAGGCACTGTTTCCCAAGCTGTGCTGACTGACTCCCTGTAGCCAGGCTGTTGGTCAGACACGGTGTGTGTTGCTGAGATGTGAATTTGTAAGCGACATTTCAATCAGTTGCCTTTGAGTTGAACAGATAAGCTCCAATGTATAAAGTGCACCTCCTCCTAGTCACTTGAAGGCCATGGACAGAGAGTGTGGTGCCCAGAGGAAGCAAGGAATCCTTAAGCATGTAGCCTGTGGTTGAGTTGCTAGCTTTTGAGGCTGTCCTACATACTTGAAGATTTCAGATTTGCTGTTCTCCACAGTCTTGTGAGCCAATTTCTGGAAATTGCCCCGCTGCCCATGTTTATAGGTATAATACACATTTATATCTTATGGATATATGAGATTGAACTAGTAATATCTAAAACTGTCTCACAATGCCCAGACCATATGTATGATAGTTAATATTACTGTACCACAAAGTTTTTCCAACAGAAGAGGGAGTAATGCTTTTCACTCATCATATGTGGCCTTTGCTGCCCCATAAGCAGAACGAGATGGGAGATTCTGCAGGAGAAAACTATGTGCTGAGATCCCTTAACAAATCCTAGCAAGCCAGGTGTAGCAAAGTGGTTAAATAGGTTCTGTATTGTGAGAAGGAGAACTTATTCCATGATGGCAAGAATGCTTCAATATATGAAAATCAATGTATTATCCTTATTTATAGACTAAAGACTAAAATCAAGTGATTATGTCATTTAGTATGGGAAAAAATATTGGCAAAACCCAATGTAACCTAACCATTTGGAGGTAATAACATTTTATAAATGAGTCCTAGAAGGAATGACCAGCATAGGGCAGTTAGATATTATCACACAAAGGAATAAAGCTTCACTCTGATTCACACACGACATTAAGTGAGTCACAGACCAAAGTTTAAGAGTTCACGAGAAGCCAGGCATGGTGGTATACATCTTTAAGGCCAACACTAGAGCCAAAGGCAGGCAGATTTCTGAGTTCAAGGTCAGCTTCAGCTGCATAAGATCCTGGCTCAAAAAAACAAAAAAGGTTTATGAGATGGAGAAGAGAAGGAAATCAGCCACCATTATCTGGGTTAGACCATCGTTTCTCAGATACCATGCCAGATGCAAGAGGGACAAAAGTAAGAAGGGACTTCCTCAAACAACCCTTTGTATTGTAAACAGTACCCTGGAGAATGAGAGCACAAACTGAAGAACAGGGCAATATGTGCAGTTGTAAGTGTGCTGAAAGTCCTGTACTTGGTATGTACAGAAAACTCTGATGAGTCAGTAAGACAGCCTACATCAAAGAGGGCAGGTATCTCTCCAAAGATGACATGTGAACGGCCAATCAAAGTGCACGGAAATATTCACTGTTGTTAGTCATGAGGGAAGACGATGTGCGTCAGCTTTTCATACCCAGCACAGGAAGGATGGCAGTGACAGGTGCTGTGGTTTGACTGTGCACTGTCTCCCATTTGCTCCAGCTGCTGGCACTGCCGTGGAAGGTTGTGGAGCCTTTATGAGGTGATCTATTTCTAAAGGGTGCGGGTTACCAGTGACAGGTCTTGAGATTTTGTAGTTCCACTTTGCCTCCTGTCTGTCCTCTGCTTTCCAGTTGTTACAGCATGACCCACAACCTCTCTCTTCTGCCACCATGTTCCTGTGCCATGCTGCTCTTCGCTCTCAGCCTGAGCCATGGCAAACCTCTTCATTGCTTCCTGCCAGGCATTTGGTCACAGCAACAGAAATGTGGGTGTGGTGATTGCATGGAAACGAGTGCAGGATTTCCTTTGGAGGCATAAAATGTTACATTAGATGGTGATTGTGATTGCTTAATTTAGTGTACATATTAAGAATACCTTTAAATAAATGAATTGTGTGGTATTGAAATTATATCTCAATCAGAAAATGGAGCCACTTATTTTTGAGGAGCGGCACCAGGAAGCTGCACCAACAAATGTTTTGCAGCTTCCTGGTGCCCGGCACACACATAGCTTCTCCCTTTTCTCTTGTTGATGATACATGTAGTGTTTGAGTAAATACGTTCTTGGTTACATTTCTACTATTTTTCATTATAGTATCAGAGACACCATGAATGACTGACTCATTCTTGGAAGAGGTGCCACTGAATCAACCTCTGCAGCCATTTTTAAGTCTTGATAGCAGTTACTGTGTAGTTTACCATAAAGATAATGGAGTACAGATTTCCATCAGCCATGTAAAGGACTTTCATCTCCTTTGTCTTTGGTGTGATCTAACATGAATGGCTGGAGAGAGCTCATTTGTGTGTGTGTACTCACAGTGTGCTTTATTCACTCATAGACATGACAGCATCCTTGCTAGGCTGCAGGGCTCAGAGCTCAACTACTCAGCAACTCCAGGTTCGATGAACACCAGCACCAGTTAGTTTTCTCTCCAGAATTTATATTTTACTCTTCGTCTCAAGTAAGAGTAAAGGAGGCTAGTCACCTGACCAAGAAGGAAATGTGAGCGTGTGTGTGTGTGTGTGTGTGTGTGTGTGTGTGTGTGTGTGTGTGCGCACAGTATAAGTGAGCACCTCATTGACAGTTCTCTTGGACTGGGCACATGAGTGACTATGCCCACAGGAGTGCTCTGACCTGGGCACATGAGTGACTATGCCCACAGGAGTGCTCTGGCCTTGATTTAAAAGGTAGTTGAAAGGTGTTCAGTATGGGTAGTTTGATAGATATTCTGCCACAGTCTCAGTTGCTTTGTGTGTCTCTAATGGATGTTTCTGGAAAGGAAGCACAGGAGGTCTGTGGTGGTCCTCCTTAAGAAGATGTCTGGCCTTGGGCTTGACCTTGACCCATGCTTCCTGAGGTTTCACAACCTGACTCCTGGGCCTGACTTGGAGTGATTACCCAGAAGCTGCCAACAGATTCACCTGCTTGCTGCTTCTGTGAGTGTTGTTTTGGGTCATAGGTATTCCGTTGAGTTATGAAGGCCTTTGCTGTGTTCTGATTTGTCACTTTGTGTGTTTTTTTTTTTTTAACTTTATTTATTTATTTATTTATTTGCCTTGGTGTTTGCCTGGAACTGGAACTACAGACAGTTGTTAGCTGCCATGTGGGTGCTGGGAATCGAACCCGGGTCCTCTGGAAGAGCAGACGGTGCTCTTAACCGCTGAGCCATCTCTCCAGCCCCCGTCACTTTGTGTTTTAACTGACAACCCGAGAAGACAGATGCCTGCCGGAATACTGATAAATTGTTACGGAATTCTTACTCTGGTGTTAGGAGGCTTCGTTTCTGGCTCCTGCGCACAGCCATTTGTGAGATTATTGAAGGTGGAAGTGCTCTGCTGGTCGGATAGAGCCTTAACTGCCGTTATTAATGCTCTCACTTTGTCAGTTGTCGTGCTAAGTGCTTAATTACTTCGTAGCCTGCATCCTTAAAAGCCTTGGCTACAGCACCCCCTTCCTCTTGAGCACGTGGGCCACCATGAGCTTTTGATACTTCCTGAGGCTGTTGATGTGCATTGAGCTCCTGCTATGGCCGGAGGGCCCTAGAATTCAAGCTTTCTCCACCTCAGAGGGACAGGAGGTAGCGAGTACATACACAGAGAGGGCCAGCATTCCTAGCATGGGTTTTTGTTCTGTAGGACTCCTAGGCCTGAGTCACGACTATCTGTGGGGTTTGTCCAGCACCTTGTTCCCGGGTCTAGGATCCATGCTCCACCAGGAGTGTCAGTTCACAGGGCGTCCTTCCTTCCTCCTCTGAGAGCTTTGAGGTGACTAGGCTTGGGAGGGAGTCCTTGAGAGGTGCAGTGCTGGGCTTTCTATGGGACAAGCAGTTCTTTTGAGGCCCGGCTTCCTGTTTCCAGGGGATGCTGAGCACAGAAGCCTGCTTTGTGTCTTCCCTCTGGTTCTGTTATTGGGGGGTCAGGAGGGTATGAGTAATGTTAGCAAGCAGAGCTTGGTGGCGGCCATTGTCTTTTGCTACCTGTGTTTCTTTTCTTCAATTGTGTTTTCTGTTTCAACAAAGTGGAAATAAAGTTCCTAACCCAAGAGCAAAGTAGCAAACTCTTATGTGAACTCCAGACTTTTGCTGTGTTCTGATTTGTCATTTTGTGTTTTAACTGACAACCCGAGAAGGCAGATGTCTGCCGGAATACTGATAAATTGTTACGGAATTCTTACTCTGGTGTTAGGAGGCTTCGTTTCAGGCTCATGCATGCCGCTATTTGTGAGATTATTGAGATTATTGGCCATTTTTTAAATGACCAACATGAGGTCATTATCTTTTAAAAATTTATTCTTTCTCAACTTTATACACACATATGAAATATTCTTTGATCAAAGTCCCCTGGTTGTTCTGTTTTATTCCCCCTCAAGTTCCTCCTTCCTATTTTCTTATTTCCTGTGTGTATTTGAACGTGTGTGTTTATGTGTATGTGCTTGTGTGTGAACTTGCTGCTGTATTTAATTAGGGTTGCCTGCATGAGCATAGATTGGGGATTATCCACTGAGCCAGGGCAGTGGGCAGTGGCTGGACCACTGAAAGATATGACTTTCCATTTCAGCAGCCGCCAGTTAACTGTAGTTTCTTCAGGGAGGCCTAGGGCCTTATGAGATTCTTTCATGCAGGATGGAAAGTAGATGGTTTTGCTATCTGGGGTCCAGCCTCCAGCAGCACAGGGCTCAAAGAAAATCCAGAGTTGAAGTGTACTGTGCCTTTTTTTTTTTAATCCGAGGGGGTTAGAGGAAAAGACATTCACACTCTGTATTGCTGGCTTCCTTCTCTACTCTTCTGTTTCCTTCATTCTGTGTTCTATATTCTCTTTCTTTTATTTCTATCCAGAAATGTCCCCTCTGTCTCTCTTGATGTTTTCCTTCTCTTTTGTCCTGTTCTTTCTTATTCTCTCATTCTAGATGTTTACCATGTATCTATATTCTTTTTTCTTACTTTTTGGTTTTCCAGACAAGGCTTCTCTGTGGGATGGTACTGGCTGTCCTGTAACTCGATTTGTAGACTAGGCTGGCCTCCAACTCACTGAGATCTGCCTTCCTCTGCCTCCCAAATGCTGGGATCAAAGGCGTTTGCCACCACCTCCTGGCCTATCTTTATTCTTGATGTTTTCCTTTTAACTCCTTCTTACTCTCACTCTTGTCTTCCTTCTAACTTATTTTAAACCTATTCTTTTTCTTAAAGCTCAAGTACCCCAGCAAATCTTTCAGCAATATAAAAATTACAATGCAGTTACATTCTGTTTTTAAGTGAATGCTTACAATGAATGCAAGTAAAACCCAACATGTTTTCCATAGCCCTTACATGATCAAACATTTTACGTATTACAGGTAAAAACCAAATTATCCCAAGAACTCATGTACATTCATACCAAAGCAACATGTTATAGATTAACAGTGTACAAGCAAGCAAGATATTCTTTTACTGGCAGGCTGCATTTTGTGGTTACAGAGAAAAGACCAATTGCTTTATTCTTTATTGCTTCTCTTGAAAGGTAATCTTAAAGCAGTCATAAATATAAACCTTTATATATGAAAAAGAATCAGTTATCTCTACTTTAAATCTTTAGAGTATATACACACTCATCAATAGTTTTTTGTTTTTTGTTTTTTGTTTAATCAGGAGATTGAGGGCAAATATACAAGGAATTAATCATCACTTTGGGTCATCAACCAGTCCTAGCAGGAAAAGTACATCAGCTAATGGTAATTGGGCTGCTTTGTTCTTTTTTCCCGACTTTAACAAGTTCCTCATTCAACTATGTGCTGTTCTAAAACTTTAGATCATCTTCTTGGGTTTTTCACCTCAAAGCTACTTAACAAAAACATCTTAGTCTAACTTTAATTTTTTTCAAAGCTTTGTTTCAGCTATGATATACTCTGAAACCCGTGAACGCACCTCCCAATCTATTAAGATTAATAGAATTAATTAAAAGAATCATTAACCTAAGCCACAGTCTGTATGGCTTCTCAAAACTCTATTTAAACAAACATTATTATTATCAGTTAGACAGTACAGCTTAGGAAGAAATCATCTTCATAATATTCTACAGGTAAAAATTCCCAGTAGAATGGGATGTTTCCATGAGATAAATATACTACATTATAGGCAGTGGGCTCTCCCCACACCCATTCACACTGTACCAGATACCAGAGAAAGATGCCAGCAGCAGAAGCAAAAAGACATTCTAGAACCCGTGGTCCCGGACCACCTGCAGATGGGCCTCATGAATTTTTTTCCATTCATGATGTAAAGTTGGATTCATGATGTAAAGTTGCATGTTGTGTGCTGGCAGGTACTGCTGCTGTGAGTTACTGGGTGTAAGAGCCATGCTGTGTCCAGAGGGCAGCATCTCACAGTTCCCCTTCTATCTTCTCATCTTACATTCCTTCTGTTCCCTCTCATGTTCCCTGAGACTCAGAAGAGGTGTTACAGATGTTCCATTTAGGACTATGGACTCAACCATCACTTGTTCTCAGCACATTGACCACTTATAAGTCTCCGATTTGACTACTTCCTAATGCAAACAGAAGCTTCTCTGGCCAAGGTTAGTACAAAACAAATCTATGGATATGAATATGACTACGTAGAAGACAGTTTGACTGCATATCCATTTAGCAAGACAATAATAGCCTTGGAGCCCATGACTTACTAGCTATGGGCTTTTGATCAGGTTTATAGTACCACAAACTGATTCTTTCTATGTAGTGGTCCTCAAATCTAATCAGAAAGCAATTGGCTATCCATGTAGCAGTCATTCCACTATTGTACTAGTGGATATATCTTGGCTGGCAGATTATAGCTTGCAGGGTTCATAGCCCGTGTATTACTTTCCAGCTCTATGAAAGCTGCCATCAAGAAGGAAGCTTCCAGCTCAGTTCCAGCTACATTTCTCTCTTTCTTGCAACTAATGTATGTGGTGCTTTTCAGCAGTAGAATCTTACCATTCTGTTCTAGTGAGTACCCAAGGACACTGACAATTGCCAGCATTGTTTTAAGGACCTTTGTGGTCTCTTAAGAAGATCCCACACACAGTACTAGGAGTTTCGTTTTTGACATCTCCAATGTGTGCTGTGCAGAGCCCGAGAGTGATCTTCATGGAAAAGTGGAGGGAGACAGCCTTAGGCTGCAGGCAGGTTCAGTGTTTCCTCCTATTTAGAAGATGATGAAGAGCAGCAGATCCCTGGAAGTGGAATTTTATGTTGACCTTTTAAGTTTTTAGGAGAAGGGGAGAGAGAATGTGAATATATGTATGTGTGTTTGTATGCACAAGGCCAGAAGTTGGCATTGGTATCAAAAGACTGATTTGGCTTGACTGGCGGCTATCAGCAAGCCCCTGAGGTCTTCTGTGTGTGTCTTCTGAGCACCGGGATCACAGGCAGAGTCTGGCATGCCCAGCTTTTCACACGGGTGCAGGAAATTGAACTCAGGACCGCATGCTTGCCTAGCAAGCACTTTAATGACTGAACCCTTTTCTTGGCCTGCCGCCCGCCCTCCCCCCTCCCTCCCTCCCCCTCCCTCCTCCCTGTCTTTAGGTTCTATCTTCTGGTGCTGCCCAGCCTGTTCTCAAAGCCCGTGGGCATAAGCACTCTTCCTGCCCTGGCATCCCACAAGTCTGGACTATAGGAATGTGCCGCTGTATCCAGTTGCTTCATAACTTTTATTTAGCTCTTTAAAAGAACAAATAGAAATGTTTGGTTTTGGAAAATGAATAAAACTCACTTGTTTCCATTTGCACCAGAGATTGGGCCATTTCTAGAAACCAAGGCTGTGTCATCAGAGTTTAATGTTGAAAATTTTACTATTTTTTTCTGCACCTGGAAACATTTTGCTAGTTTGTCTCTATAGGTAGTCTATTGTTATTCATCATATATTTTCAAATATGATTTTTAAAAACTAAAGTAATAGAGGATGGCCAAGTAAGAGGTGCACTCTGGTCCTGTATTGTGAACAGTGCCCTCTCCAAGAGGGGGTCAAGGAAATCTGGAGACAGCATTTGAAATTCCCCTCCCCCAGGTTCCAAAGAGCATGGTGAAAGAATTATTTTCGAGCTACAATGGCAGAGATAAAAGTTGGCAGGGGAAGAGGCTTTGCCATTATGAAGCAAATCAGATGAGGCAGCAGGCTGCCAGCAGCATTCCTGACGTGCTGTTGGCACACTGATCGGAGAGGCAGATTCTGACTCTGCAGCCTCAGGTGACAGTGTCTTCAGCAAGTGGAAAAAACCTCAAGGATATGTAGAGAGGGCATCTTTTTACCCAGTTACTCCCAGGAAGGGCTCTATGCTCCTCAGCTTTCCATCGCTGTTATCAAATAGGATCATTAACTTGCAATAAGAAAAGGTCTATTTAGGTTTATTTATTTATTTATTTTTTTGCGTGACCAAGGTCAGCCAACCAGGCTGTGTTGCTGTGTGCTTGTGGTGGGGCAGCACGTGATTGTGGCATGTGCATGTGTGGTGAGGCAGGATCCGTTACTCTCTGTAAGTGATGGCCTTGGGTTTCTCCAGTGACCTAAGGACTTTCCACCTCCCTGAACACATTGATGATTTGGGGACAGTCAATATCCAAAGTCCAGCAGGTGGCGTCACATTGCGTTTTAGAGCAAGACTGCAGATGCTCTTCTCTTTTAGAAGACATAAGAACATTCTTTCCTCTTTTATGGTGTTTTCAGATCAGACTTCAGATCAAACAGATCATCTACTATTCATAGATGATTAACTGCTGAAAGGAGAGGATGAAATGCAGAGATGAAAATGTCCATTGCTCAAATCTGTTCATAAACCTAAAGGTGAAAATCTTGTGCATTATAGAGAAGAGGAGGTGGGCATCACCTGTAAAATAATAAGCCATCAAAATATTTAAAAAGTAGTGTGCCTAGGTGATGAAAATATACGAAACAAAACCCTATCCTCACTAAAGATGCATTTGCCATTTTGGAGATATGATTCAATCTCAGCAGCTGAGTGAGAAGGAACCCTATGCAAGTGGGGTGTGTCCATACTGAATTTGGAATATGTCATCAGCATTTGCAATTCTCATATGGTTCAGGTTTAGTCACAATGGTTACTGAGCAATTGCAGCCCCTCTGCACTCATGGAGATTGGCTCCTGGACCCCTGTGGACAATGCACTGTGCAGATGCTCACATCCATAGATGCATTCATAGTATTTGCATGCAGCCTTCGCCTTCTCCCATATACTTTAAACAGTCTCTAGATGACTCATCCTACAGCGCATGTTAATGCAATGTAAACAATTGTTCTCATGCATTGATCAGGGAATAATGACAAGAAAATGGTTGTACCTTTTTGTACAGACACAGATTTTTGAGCTGCGATTTCAAGAACCCATAAATGTGAGTCTCATGAATATGGAGGGCCATGGTTCTTGTTCTTTAGAACAGTAAGTGGCAGAGGGCTTGATTCACTTTCCCGAATTCAGAGAGTTGTCTCTCAGGCAGTCTTATAGCCCAGAGATACTGGCCCTGGCAATGGGGTTGAGGCAGGCTTCCCAAATGGGCTTGTAACATTTAAGTCTGGAACATGTATAGGCTGTGCAGATTGTCAGCTGATTTTCAACTTTGAAAATAGGTGCTGTGGTAAATGAGCACCATGGTTAGGTTAGTTTCCATCAGCTTGACATAAGCCTAGATATACCTGGGAAGAGGGACCATCAACTGTCCCCATCAGATTGGCCTGTGAGGCATTTTCTTGATTAATGGTTGATGTGGGACAGAGCCCAGCCCACTGTGGATAAGCTATCCCTGGGTAGGTGGTCTCTGGACTGTGTAAAAAAGACAGCTGAACCAAGCCAAGGGTACAGACTAATAAGCAGTATTCTTCCATGGTCTCTGCTTCAATTTCTGCCTCCAGATTCCTGCCTTGGTTCTCATCGATGATGGGCTGTAATCTGTAAACTGAAATTAATCTTTTCCTTCCCAAGCTGCTTTTGTCTTGGATACAAACCCCTATCCTGCACACTTCAGGAAGAAAAAGAAGGTCTTGCAGTTATGCATCACAAAAACACCTTCCTGTTGTGGCCAGGTGCTATGCCCCACATTTTACAGATACTCTTTTTTAATCTTCAAAGTTAATCCCATATTGCAGCAGGGAAATTGATGTCTGTGAAGTTGAGGAACATGGCTGGGGTGTTCGGCACTTTTCCACTTGAGAACACGAGGGTGTCATGGTTCTTTCCTTGGGTTTAGGGAGTCTGACCAGCCCTAGCAGGTACCTGGGTGCTGCTCACCTCCGGGCACCAGGGATGGAGCCGTCTTGTTTTCTGTCTTATTTTTTTGTTTTGAGCAGTTTCTCATTCTGAATGATGGGTGAGGGAGTTATGTCTGTCTGTTAGTAAAGAGCTTGGCTTTATGATGGCATCTTGTTTACTCCCAAAGGCCCAACCTTAGCCATGGCCATCTGTTTCGTCAAGGAAGTCTGGATGAGTCTCTTGTGGGTAATTAGAAGTGGCTACTCTGGTCACAGTTTCACAGCTGCTTAGCTATGCCAGTGATGTCAGATGTCTGAGGTTTTGCTTCGGTAATAAGAATTGAACAGTATTCAAGAAGGATTCAAACTGCATTAATATTTAAGAGCCTTTCTAGATCCAGAAAGTGCCCATGAACCCCTCCTGAATGTAATGTATACAGCACATGTCAATTAGGAAGAGAGATGATGTGCGCTTGGCTCCCCGTCCGTCCGCTGAGGCTCCCTCTGCTGCATCCCAGGACGAGCCTCTTGCTGGAACACGCAGATTGCCAGCCTCCCAAAGGGATTCTCATGGAAAAACAGGCTTTCCATTACTTTGCTGTTCCTAATAGATCTGTGTCCCAAATAGGAAGGAAAATCAATTTAATTACTCATGAAACTTTTCCTTCAGGGTGAATGAATTATGAGGAAAAAATGAAGTGTCTGTCTATCATCAGTAACTTTATTTCAGGTCTTGGATGAGAGATATTAATTTGCTCTGAAGACTAGGTGTTGGGTCGCTAGTGAAAGTAGAGAAGGCGTGCCAAGATGCACACATACCCAGGGCTGCAAGACAGAAACACTTCTCTGCTAGGACTTCCTGGAAATGAGCTTGAGGACCACCGGCAGCTGAGATGGCATTGAACAGAAGCCACAGGCCCATGCAGGTGTCAGAGTGGGAGAATTGTGAAGGAGGAGAGAGCTAATTGCAATTAATGTAATTAGAAGGGGAGAGATGTTCTTTAGAGGGAACTACATGCTTCACTTCTGGCTGCTGTTCCCAGCCTTGCTGTGGTATCCATCTCTGTAATTAATGAACCCTATCTCCCATCGGAAAGCCACGAGGTGCTGGGCTGGGCTGGAATCTGCTTGGCACTCCTTAGCTGGGTCAGAAGGCAGCTGAGTTTCCTCTCTATATGGTGCAACATTTGCAGGGTGGTCATATCTGTAGGAGCAGAAACCAAGGCAGGGAGAGATCTGGCCTTTTAGCTGGAGCTTCAAATGTTTGGCTGTGCAGGATGGAGTGTTGCTAGATAGCCAGGGTGGAACCCCAGGGATGGTGACTGAAAAGATGAACCACGCTCCTTTAGGGACAGGGTTCCCATCATGCTTCTCTCATCATCACTTCCTGCTTCACCTCCCCAAAGGATACATTGTTCCTTCTGCGCCCTCTTCCCTTCTCCTGGCCACTGCTCATCCTTCATTACTCCTCTGTGTAGATTTTCCCACTCCACATGTCTCCTCATCCACTGTGTGACATTTTCTGATTGGCTGCTTTCATGTATCATAATGTTATTGGACCCAACCCTGGGCAGCACATGCCGGTATTCCTTTCTATGGCTGGGGCTTTCTCTTCTGTGAAGAGAGCTCAGACATTCCTCAGTGCGTAGGCATTGGGATGCGCTCGCCTTTGGCAGCAGGGAACATTCATACAGTTTTTACACAGATGTAATTTCAATTCGTGGAGTGGGGTGGCTGGCCACATGGGAATTCTGTTTTTAACCAAACCCTTGTGCCGTTTTACAGTCTCGTAGGTGACATGATTTCATCCTCTTTTTCATTTTTGCTCCCCTAATAGATACAAAGTACTATTTAATTGTAGTTTTAATTGTATCATTTGGTGACTAATAATGTTGACTATGTTTTATGTGTTTATTATTTTTAGATAGCAGTTATATTTGATAATGATTGGATTCATTTAGTAACCTTTTAACTTTCAATACACATTTCTTTTTCTTTTCTAGAATGAGGGTCTCATATAGTAGCTTGGACTGACCTAGAATTTACTACTTAGTTCAAGCTGGCCTTGAACTCTTCGTAGCCCTCCTGCCTCAGCTTTCCCAGTGTAAAGCCACTACCACTGGTAACATACTGGTATTTTAATAAACTTTTAACCCTTCTCCTTGGGTTTTTCCATCTCCTTGGGTTATAACTGAGTTTGAATTGTCCTCAGATTTTATGCAGTGAAGGGACTCGGGACCCTTTGGATGGGACAGAGAGGTACAGACCTGCATAGGCACAGTGGGCCATGGCTGTCCTTGCTGCTGTGATTTCTGGATGGGACAGAGGGGTACAGACCTGCATAGACACAGTGGGCCTTCACCATTTCCTGTCCATCTGTCTGTCCATTGCACATCCTGGTTTTCTCTGGCCCTAGCTGGTGTGATTCTTCCCGTCCTTGACAGGGGTGGTGTGCAGGAAATGGGAAGGTCACCTGTCCCCTCCTTGTCTATCTGCTGACAGCTTGGCTGACCTTTTGGGACAGTCTGCTGCCCCCTTGCATTGTGTTACTTACTTGGGGGACCTGTTTGTTGAGTTCTTTCTTCTCTAGAGAGATGCAGAAAAATTGCCAGGGCTTTTTAGAATCCTGCTCTCACCTGATAAACATGTCTTTTAATGCCAGCTGTGAATGAGAGAAGGCTGCTCTTTGTACACTTGCATAAATGAGGTGTTCTGAGCTGTGCTGTGTTGTCTAGGAAACATGTCTTTGGAGGTCCACAAGGACAGAGGGCTGGAGCATTAGAGATGAACAGGAGAGATTGACAGAACAGACTGAGTATAAAACAAGCTGCATGCCATCAAATGAAACGGTTTAGGTGAACAAGAAACAAGCAATCATTTCTGCTCAACCAGTCCAGGTTTTCGCTTCAGCTGTTCAATTGACAAGATGTGGCTCCCTCTCTCTTTTTCTCCTCTTGGTAGGTCTGCCCCAGAGCAGGGCTTTGCTAGCAAACAGAGGCAATTGCTTCATGAACTCCTGGGCACTTTCCAGTAAAGACTCACTTTAGCATGTGATTGAAGCTCTGAGTGTGAGACCCAATCCCTTTGGTTTCCCATAGGCTGGGCCTCCATGGGAAAGAGCTTAGTATTTCTGCCTCTTGCTGGCAACAGCCAGCTGTCATCCTGCTCATCATGGGAGCTGGTGTCCTGTGCTCTGCAGTGGTGGCTTCAGCTCTCCTTAGCTTGGGACAGACAATGTTTATGCAGGTACAGGAGTCTTTGACCCAGTAAGAGGATGGTCCAGCTTCTTAACAAGAGAGAAATGACATAGTTCAGAGCCTGAAACACATGTGGGCTCTGGGCTTTTCCATTGTGTGTGGGTCACTTTTCCCTTGTGGCTGTGCTACATTGACACTTTCAGTACTTTTAGCACATCAAGAAACCTACCCGAGAGATATGCCACATGCCCTGTGCAAATTCAGCCGTATGTGCTAGATCAGCAGAACAAGCAGAGGGATAGACCTCAGCAGAAGGCGGCGTTCCTACCTCCTAGACGCCTGTCAGATGTGCGGCTCCTCTGATCTCTGACTTTTGAGCACTGTTTTTGGAACTGACCCTCAGGCAGGTGTAGCTTCAGGGTATATTCAGATATTGGCATAGCCATGGACATCATGGCAGGATAGATTCATCATTCTGGAGGCTGGGGCTGTGAGTGACAAGGAGGCTTGTGTATCTGTAGGTCATCCTCCAGATGAGGAAGGGGAATTGGACCCCTGAGGAGGGATGTTTGTTTTCTAGACCATTCGGAATGGAGGTGACAGCAAGGGGAGGGATTCAGGCTCCTCTTGTCTTGGGCACCAAGAGAGGAGGTCAGGAGGTGGAGAAGGCACACATGTAGGTTGGGGGAGTGGGTTGTTTTAGATGTTTCAAGCCACCTGGGAAGTTCCTGACACCTGTTACTTATTTTGTAGTGGTACATAGAATCATATCTTCCAAGTATCTGATTTGGTTTCTGCTAGCAGATTTGTGCCACAACCCTCTTGTGCCACGCTACTTACTGCATCCCTCTGCACTCAAGAATATATATTTTAAAACATACTGTGTTAAGATGTATTATACGAGAGTGAGAAGAAGGAGCTACAGAGATGAAGAAGATGGTGACGTGTGGTTGGTTAGGTTGATCTGGAGCTAGTCTGTGCTCGCCCACTCTGGAAGTGTGAGCAAGCCCTATGCTTCACCATAGAGAAGACTGGACAGATCCAGGAGAGGCCCAGGCCTTACAGTGATGTGGAGGGCAGAGGCCTCTGTGGCTGGAGCAAGCCCAGCAGGGGAGGCTTCACTCCATGCTTGGGCAAGGGGCCCAGATCCATACGCAGAGAAGGCAGTAGTAGAAGGAAGTTGGTCAGTGTAACCTCATTTATGAAGGGTCACCTTGGGAATGTGTTGAGACTGGGTTAGATGAGGAGCTAGGCAGACTCAGAGAGACCAGTTAGACCACTGTGCTTATCCCAGTGGGAGGCCAGTGATGGTGGCCTGGAGTGAGGGATTGATAACATAGGTGGAGGTGTGTGTGTGCTTAGGTTGAGCTGGAGCCAAAAGATTCACTGATGGGTGGGAAGAGTTTGAGGGAGGGAGGAGGGAGGCTGAGGAGGTAGTTCCACAGATAGCTTCACTCACAGGAAGGAAGGATTGGCATTCCTGAGTGAGGTGTGGGATTTGGAAGACTAGGTGATGTGCTCTTTGTCCTGACCCTGTAGCATTGCTTTTCTGTGCAATGACACACGGGAACTGTTGATCCAGCCACCCTCCTTCCTGGTCTTTATATGTACTGTGAAGTATGGGGCTGTCTTCCAGGCAGCCGAAGCATGCAGTTTCTGGACTCTTTTCTTTTCTGCCCGAGGTCAGAGCTACTTGCCTATCTCCAGCTGGCTGGTTACGTTTCTAGTTTGGATACAGTGATGTCCGAGAGTTCTGAGGACCCATGGAGAAGGGTGATGGCAGCATATGGATCGATGTAGTTGCAGGCCTTCCTGAGAAGAGATGAGTCATAAGTGGGGGTCATACTGCTGGGGGGAAGAAGAAGGAAGAGAGGGATGGACCTTTTATGAAGCTCGTGCCTTCCAGGTTCTTGTGTGTGTATAAAACCCAGGGAACCAGACAACACAGGAGCTCACCCCTGCATGTTCCGCCCTTGCTCCAGGCTACAAAAAGGCATTGTTTCTCATTGAAGAAACCCTTTGCAAGTGTTTCAGTCTTGTGTGCCCTGTAAGATGCGGGCATGACACTGTCATAAGAGACGTGGAAGAGCCTGCATGGATATAATCTGCATCTATGTGCACACACATCTGTATGTGTTTATGGAGAAAAGCCACCCACAATTTCCCAGCCTTTATGTGTCTACCTGCTTTGTCTCTGCTGTGGACTCAGCCTCTTCAGAACACAGACAGTGCGAGCAGCTTCTCTGCTCGGGGAAGTTAATGACTGAGAGTGAGTGCTGGGAAGTCTTTGAAAGTAAAAGTTACGTGCCTTGTGATTACAGCTCTGATGGTATTTATATTTAAATCATTATTACAGCAATAATGTGCCAGTTTGCCAATAAAAATACAGAACCACTTTGGAAGAATAGTCTCCATACCAGTGCATTTCTGAGGCTGGGCTGCACGGTCTAACTTTGGGCCTTTGTAACTGGTTACATAATTCATGTGTTATGTATTTCCAAAGAGTAATGAAGGCTGTGTAGTTTTGCCTAGGGCACGAGTATTGAAAATATACGGCCAGTCCAGTGGTGCTGAAGGACAGATTGGAAGCCTGCATTGACAAGGCTGTCTTTCATTCCAGGTGGGGTGCCACCACCTTCCATTCCTTGGAGTTTGATTTGGTGATAATGCATCATTAGGCACAAGTCCTTGTGCACGCTGTCCGGCTACATTGAGGCAGGAAGTGGACAAGCATCTCAGCAGAGACTGATGGCTTTTTTCCTTCAGATCCATACAAAATTCATAAACATGATTTATAACCAATGAAGTTTGAGCTGCTTGAAGCAGAAGGCTCAAATGCACAGCTTTATTGTGCAGGCAATATCTTTTCATTTTGTCCCCAGTCATGGTTATGTGGTGAAGGCTCACTCTGCCATAGGCACAGGACGGCAGTTATCCTCACTGCTGTTGCCTCCCTGGAATAACATCTTGGAGCAGTTGTGGAAAGAGTAGAAGTCAGCCACACGAGGTTGTTCCTTGTTCCTGAGAACAAGACGAGCCACATGGCCAAGACAGGAATGTCTTTATAGGACAGACGTGGCCCTGTGTGCTCTGTGAGTGAGTTCTTTCTGAGGACATTTGTGACCATCTTCCCTGACGTCACTGTGCTCTTCTGTGACCTGTCCTTTTCTCCTTGGAAGCTTTTTCCTTCTGGCACCAGGTCAGCGGGTCCTCCTAGACTCATCTACAGTCCCCGTCTTCACTGTTGTCTCTGATTCCTTGTCCTGCTGTGTCCGAGTCTCCTTCTGCCTGGTGTTGGTTCCTTCGGGTTTTCTACCCTCTGTTCCAGCATGCTATGTGTGTAGATGCCCACACGTGCTTTGGAGCTGGTTTGTGAACTTCAGAAGCTGGGCCATATATCTGTCTCACTTGTGTTTTTTTGAACATGTGGTCATCCTTTTCCGCACACTTGGTCAGGGGTGCGGATATGCAGGGGTGAGGCCTGCTATTTGTGTTACTTCCCCCCTCCCTGTATTAGCTGGCTCTGGTCAGTTCCTAAGGACACAGGTCACAAGTCCTGAGGTCAGGAGGTAGGCCTGTGCTCTTCTCTCATGACTGCATCTGCCCAGTGTGCTGAGATAGGTAGCAAAGACCCTTGCTTGTCGCCACTCTCTTTCATCTTCTCCACTTGCACCAGCTCCGTACCGCTGCCTCTGGCCTCCCCGATACCATGTTCCTGGGCACCGACGACACCAGTTCTGCCTTGTCCACACTCTGCCCCCATGAGGAGTCAGTCCTACGTTGCTGCTCACACCCCGCTCTTCCACGCAGGTGTCCGCACTGTTCCTTTTCACCTCTTGCCCAGGACCTGCCTCTCACAGTGAACTTGGCTGTTCTGCTTGGCAGACCTTTGTACATTGTTCTTAATTTGGCTTTGTGGTTTTTGTTTGTTTGTTTGTTTTTGTAGGTAGACTGGGGTAATGAGCTTCTGAAAAGAATAATAGAGAAATGAGCATAATTATCACATCAGATCAAGGCTGCATATTATCGCATGGTCTCAGCTGATGGTGATTTGATCCCAGGCTTAGGATAATTGTTTTCAGTTGTCTCCAGGGTGCACTTGTGTCCCCCCCCCCTTACATACTGTTCTTTGTATGGAAGTCATTATCTAGCCTTTATTTAAGGGAATTGGTACTATTCTCTACTTTCTGAAGGGGTCTATATTAGTGTATAGATTTTTGCATGGGAGGTCTGCCATTCCCACATATGTGCCCCTATCCCAAGTCATTTGTATTAATAGGGAGTGGAGAATATTTGGAAATTTAGAATTTGGGTTATATTTCAGTACTACATTCTTTGATTTATTGCTCAGATTCTATTAGTGTCATCATGGAGAGTCCTTTCAATTGGCTCTCAGGCCCTGTGACCCTCTCTCATCACTATGTGTGATTGTGTGTGTGTGTGTGTGTGTGTCTGTCTGTCTACTTCAAGAACTCATGCTGGACATGGTGCCACATGGTTTAATCCCAGTGCTTTGGAGGCAGAGGCAAGCAGAGTTTTGCATGTTGAGTTCCAGGCCAACTGGGGCTCTCCAACATTCTTTAGTTTATTATATCATAGTACATGTTTGCAGAAAAACAATGGCTGCATTTAGAACACAATTTTACTAGACATAGAGTTATGCCTAGTGTTGGTAGTTTCTTCTTTCATTGTCTAAGGATGTTTTTAGCACATGGCTTTTCCTTGGAAGTCTGTCACCATTACTTTTACTCATGTGGATTTGAGTTCGGTGGCAGGTCTCAGAAGCCAAGTCACTTTGGTTAGACTTTGGTAAGTGGAACATTTCCTGTGTGTCTCTCCCCAGCATGCCGAGGAGGTGCAGGCGCTGCCTTGCAGTTCCTAAGAAGCGGGTAGAGAAGGCTGCTGAGCTGAGCTGTGACAGCTGCTACATTGAGTCTGTGCTCTTTGCATGGAGATCTGCAAGTTCATGCCAGCCAAGTCCAGTGGACCCGGAGGTAGAGGGACAAGGGTGCTGCTGTCGAACACTTCTAGCTCTGTCCCATCGTGCTTCCCACAGGCCAATTCCTGATAAGTAGTTAGTCTTCACCTCTGGATAGGAGAGAGACTGCCCTGCTGCTCCCTGTGGGTCCACATAGGGACACAGCACTCCCAGTGTGAGCATTTTGGTGCCCCGGAAGATTTTCTTGGTTGTTGTTCCAGTCTTGTATGTTGCATTAGTTAACGGAAATGCAGGTCAGAGGGCTCAAATCCCCTACTCCAGACCAAGAGCTGTGGCCACAGCAGGCAGCCTAGTGTCCTGTCCTCTGTGGGCTCCTGAGCTTCCTTGCTCATCTGCAGAGCCGCCACTTCAGCCTGACCACCTGTTCCCACCTGGCTTCCTTCTTCTGGCTGAAGCCTGAAGACTTTCAGCACAGACTCTGTTCAGCTTGTCTCCATTCCTTAGGCATATTTGTGTCACCAAGAACACCCTAAAAGACCTTGTGTGACAGGGAGTGCTTTGTAAACTGTAAAGCCCTGATGCAAATGAAAAGCCCCAAGTAAGTGTTGTATGGCTTCACGGTTACGTCTGTTTTCTCCTCATGAATGTCCCCATGTGCTATTATGGGTGGGACACTGTGCTGGGTTCTAGGTTCTTGAAGAGCCTGTGAGGACCTTGGTAACTGGTGGCATGGCTAGGAACCAGATGACAGGGAGCATGTGCAAGATCTGTGAGGCTGTGGGGAAGGGGCCCAGACTAGTGGAGGGAAGGTGGAGAATTAGGTACAGAGCTGAGGAGGCTCATAATGAAGGAGGGCAGGGCATGCAGTGCACATGGAGGCTTGGGTGTAAGGCCTGGAGGCTGGTAGTGACTTCAGAGTATCGGGCTGGTGACTGGGAGGAGGGTTATAGGGTGCTTTAACTCCATTTTCTCTAGAGGGGCTTTTGGGAGACTCCTGTGGAGAGCATTGTGGGCCAGGCTGAGTCTCAGTACTTAAAGGAGCCATGTGAGGCCTTTTAGAAGCTGAGGTGGTGATATATATATATATATATATAGTTTAAGCTGAATGTTTTTCCATTGCTCCAGATATAAGTCACCGGGAAATCTATTTCCTGAAGCCTCTGTATTCTCTGCCCTTCAAGTGTGGTGGGCGTCTGCCCCTTCTTTCAAGCAGAACAGTGTCTCTCCTCTCTGAATGCCCTTCCAGCCATTCTGCGAAAGCCTCTCTGGGTGTTTGTGTGGCTTTTATCCCCGGTCTCTGTGTTTGCGACTCCACCAGGCATCATTTCCATGTCTTTCAGGCCCACAGTTCATCCTGCTTCTAAAATTCTAGCAGTGTGCATTCTCACAGAGGACAGGAAAGGCTGTGTGGTGCATTGAGTGAATCTGGTGAGACCTATCTGTGGGTTGCCATAGCTTTGTGGTGAGCAGGGCCAGAGGCAGGTGAATCTAGGTTGTGCTGATGGAGCCTGAGGCATAGTCAGAAGTGGAGTCCTGCCGTTTGTTCAGGTGCTTGGTGTGTTTGTCTTCTTTCCCTCAGACTTATGGTCCTTGGACAGGACCACTCTTGGATGCTTATGTCTGCTGCAGCTCCTGCTAGGGGAGGTAAATGGGACCTCAGAACCCCAGTGACTGAGTTGGAGGGTGGACAACCACCAGCCCTGAACACTGTTAAGCACTAATGTCTCCAGGATGATGAGAATTACAGTGAAGTGGGTGTCTGCCCATTAGGATCTAATGGGAGATAATGCTGTGTAATTTATACAACCATGTCATAACAGATTTTGTATAAATTAGCAAAATGTTTCAAAATGCTCTAAATACAGGTGAAATGGAAATGACTGAATCCCAGATACAATCATCCCTGGATATCTTAGAAGAAATTTTGAGCAGCTTTGGGAGTGAAGGGGTTACCCTTGGTGGTATTTTATTGAACCACAAATTGTTATTTATAACCCATGTCAGGAGCAATTAAACTGATTGATGATTAAGAAAGTTTAATAGTTGAATAATAAGATGCGGTTCTTGACAGCTATTTTTCTCATTCTAGAAGCATATTTTATGAATCTAATAACAGTGTTGAGGATGGGCTGTATAGCATGTTGTGGTGTAATTATGTGGTGGTAATATAATATTCAGTCTAGTGTTACGTGGTCTATTATGTATAAAAAATTAAAATACCAATTGTGATTTTTTGATTTATTGTTGAAGTGGTTTATTAGTTTTGGCTTCCTAAAATTTACATCCGGGAGCCTTGCTGGTGGCTCTCTTTGCCCTGGCTCTCCTGCCACTGCAGGGTTCCTTACAAGTGACTTCTTAGGGTGGTGGGGACAATATGTGGCTCAAAATTGCTTGAGAGATAAGTGTTGATGTTACAAGTGGGAAACTAAAAGCATGTTCTAGCTCCTGAGCAGCATGTGTGTGTATGAGAGGAGGCTTGACTTCCTAGTTGACAGGGAGCATGCTGTAAGCTGTTGAAACATTTGGCTGTGCTTCAGCAGCAAGCAGCTGTGGTTGTTGTATGGTTTCTCTCAGGTGTCCTCATGTGTTTAGAATGGCGGGTGCTGGTGTAGGGGTAGTCTGTCTGTCCAGCTGCTTTACCAACAGTCCTCTGCTCAAAGCAGCCAAGAAACCAGGAAAGAGTCTGGTACCCTTTCCTAGCAGTGCGGCACAGCCCATTCACTCTAGGTAGTAGGATTATTTTCTTTGTCATAGTTTGTAGTCACTGTCCCTTGACTGTCAGCTTGGAAGGCTTTTCTGGAAGGCACTGGTCCCATTTGCTTATTGTCTTTGTTTCCTTTTGATGCTCTGTGGCTCCTTAGCACGTTGATCTGACCTGTTTTGTTTGGCCTTCTCAGCATCCCTGAAAGCTGCCTCCATTTTCACTAGCTGGCTCTTGTTGACTTCTGCCCAAAACATGGTTCTGATTTCTTGTAGTGGGGGACATGTCAAAGACACAGGCTTGTTTTGGCTCAGGCTCCTGGGGGATGTACAGTCACACAGAGGATTGCCTACTAATGATGAATCAGGCAAAGGCCACAAGTCCATGCTGTCCCTCCAATTTAAGGAAATTTCTTTTCGTGCTTCCAGCAGAGGAGCCTCTGAATCTGTTTGAATTCTGGTGCCGACATGCTGTGTATTGCTGTCAAATCTTAGTGTGAGTCACCGTGTCGGACCCAATTTAGAAATTGCTTTATCCTTTGCATCCTTTTGATGCTTGACTCAAAGACCCTCAAATTGACCTAGAGTGGACAGGTCCAGGCCATCCAGCTTGTCAATACCACCTGAGCACAGCACAGAACAAAAAGATTCCCAGTCAACTTTAAGAGAACATATTTTCTTAAAGATGAGGAAAGAAAGCCTTTGTCCGGGCTTTCTGTCACAAAGAGTCTTTCATAAAACCCTCCTGGAAAATATATTGCAAGCTGAGCATTGCCTGTCCGAAATTCTGGGGCCAGAGGTGTAGATGTCAGTGCTTAGAGTTTGTAATTTTTCCTCAGATGCCACAGATAGAACATCTCTCACCTGAAAAGCCAAAGACCAAGGTGCTCTGGAGTTAAATATTTGGATTGCTGGCATGATAGTTCAGAGGCCCCTTTAGAGATTGGGGTCACCTGAGGCTGTGGGGTCTTCCCCCTTGCTCTGATAGTTCACCTTTTATTTTAGGTTGCTTTAGTGTTGACCCTAATTTCTTAACTGCTTTTGAATAAGCACAGTATTCATTATGCTAGCTAATGACAATCTAGGTTTTGAAAACCAGTTGAAAATGTCACGGAACATGAAAAACGAATGTCAAGGATCTTTCCAAGTTCTCTTAAAATTGTGTCCTAGATTCACTGTGCATTCTCACTGTGGAGTGACACCTAGGTCCCTAGCAGCCTAGGTGTGCCAATCCGCCTCTATACCCAGGTTTATGTATCTTTCATATGACACTGACTGACTCATCCTTAGAGCTGATGCTTACTTAGAACAATCTCAGAGGCCTCAGCAGCCTGGCTTCTGTCTTAGTAATGTGTCCTAATTTCTGTGTGGTTTTAGGCTTTCCAGGGCCACACCCCAAATTTTCCATTCTATGATTTCAACACAAACATGATGAGGAAGAAGAAATCTTTTTAAGTAGTTTGGTTCGTAAATACCACATTTTCCATAGTTTCTCAGTGGCCTTGTGCTTGCGCAGGAAATTGAGATACCAGGTTCTGACATATCTATCAGTCAGCAGGCCTTCAAAGGCCACATGCTAAGGAGCCAGGTTTGGGGGATAGGGTAAATATCATTGACTCTTGCCTCCCTCCATTTTCCTCCTCCTCTTCCTCTTTTTCTTCTTTTAAATAATGTCATTCCACGTAGCCTAGGCCAGACTAGAATTCACTATGTAGCCTAGGCTGGCCTCAGACTCTTGATCTTACCTCAGCCTCAGGTACTGGGGTTTCAGTTTGCATCACCACACATGGCTACAAGTGTCCCTCTTGTTAGTATATAAACATCGCCCTAGGCTGCCTCCTGGGTGTGGCCGTGAGCCTCCAGGGTAGCCATGTTGCAGCCATGCCCCCCCCCATGGGGGGGTTCAGAGTGCGCCCCTGGGAGTGTCTTAAAGAGAGACACCACTTGGCAGTACTTCCTTTTCTCTGCACCCCTCCCTCCCTCCCTCTCCAGCCCCCTCCCTCCCTTATAGCAATCTGGCAGCGTGTTTTGTCTTTTCACGTGCAAAATACTAACACCTCTAAGTGACAGGAGTGACTGTGATTGTGGAGTATGGTGGATTACTTGCTGAAGATGCTGGTGGGGCAGCATTACTGTGTGTCCGTAGGAGTAGAGAAAGGGAGCCGAGCCCAGCAGCACGCATTCAGTGCGCTCTTCTTACTGGATGAGTGTACAGCTCCTACTGCTTTGGTTTCTCTCCTGGTGGATGGTGTGAATTCTCCTGCCAGAGACTGCAGCAGATTTCGTCCACTCCTCCCTAACAAACCTCTTGTTGGTCTTAGTGCTTAGGGCTCTGTTTGGAGCTGTTCTTGCTTGTGTGTTGCAGAAGTTGGTTTCTCATTCCCTGGATTGGGCAGGCACTGTTTTAGCTGAAATGAAGCCCCCAGTGTGAGTGATCTGGACATCTTATGGATCAGTTGGTTTTACTTCATGGCTTTAGCTGGCTTCTTTCCCACATGGCTGTTTCAGGGTGTTTTCTTTATTCTCAGGCGGCCGACTGCCATGTATTTCTCACTGAGAAATGACTCTTTGTAGATTATTGTTATGAGCCATTGGCCCATAATAAATTTGTTGGACTTTCCCCCGTACAACCGCTTAGGGGTTTTTACATGCTACAGTAGCTGGTTTTCCAGCTGCCTTCCTGACCTGCCCCGAGGGTGTATGGTAAACAGCATAGCTTCCCCAAAGCCTGCACAGCATTCTTATTTGTATGAACGAAACAAGCAAGGCTCCTAAACAACCCACCGAGGTGACTTTTGTCCCAGTGGATGACCCCCTGGTGTGGAGTGAACAAAGCCTTCTCCTTGGGGCTGACTGACCAAGGATTTAGGATTGGGGTTGCCTGCCTTCTTTGGGTCCTTTATTTACCCTGCTCCTTTATTCACAACCTGAACCAGAGCTGTTCTGAGGGTTTGATATGAAAACCTGATTTTCTATTGTAGGTTCTTTTTTCTTTTCTTTTCTTTTTTTAGTTAATTAGTTAAAGAGATAAGTCAGTTTAATAGACTGACTTACGATCAGTTTGTATTCTTAGAAAGTTCATTCTCTATAGTTTCTCACTGCTGGGAGGTGAGTGTCTGCACAATCTCCTAATTGGAATACCGCATCAGAACGAAGGTCTTATCGGAAGTCCTAGATACCTTTCCTCATTAAGGAATAACGAGGGACCCAAATCTCTTAATACTACATTCAGGCAGGCATCCCGTGAGGTGATAGAGTGCGGTGGCTCAATGACCCATGAGGACCATGGATTTTCTGCTCTCCTGTGGTGTGTGAGAGGGCAGGAAGAGGAGGGTTGCGGGTTGAAAGCCTCCTCCGCTGGGACAGTTAGGAGCCCCCACCCCAGGGACATAGGAGCACCCCGCTTTCCTGAGAAACCGCACCTATAATTTTCAAAGGCAAACTCAGCTTTTAAACAATTGCTGGTTTTTGAGGGTTTTAAAATAGCAAAATTGTTCTCCTTCTCCTGAGACACTGAGTCTTCTTCAGGTGGTGGCTGGGGTGAATTAAGAGTCATGCTGGGAAGAATGCTTGCTTCCTTCAATTGGAGTGAGTTCCTTTTTATTGTAGTGTGGTTTGTGCTGTCATTGGCACATTCAAATTAGAGTTTTGATACACTGCCTCCAGTTCAGTAATAGCCCGAATGTTTCTGTAGCTGAGAAACTGGCTGGCACTTAGTTTTCATTCTTCAATGAATAGTTTTTCTCATTATGTTTGTAATTATCCATTCCTCCTAGAGCACAGGTTCTTTGAAGGAAGTCTGTTTATTCCCCTGTCATGCATTAATGAGCTTCTGCTGCATGCTAGGTACTGCTGTAGGTGTAGAGACAGGCCCCCAGGGGTCGGTGGCAGGAGGGACAAACCCAGACAGGAGATAGTGCCTGTGGCATGAGCTGTGCAGGCCCTGCAGGCTACACGCTGTCCTTTGTGGTGGGGTAGTGACTGGAACTGAGCCATTCCCCTGCACAGCTGCTGACTGTAGTGGACCACCCCTCTGTGCTACAGTGGGCATTGCTCCATAGCCTTCGCCCACCTCAGGAGTTCTGTGGTTTTCTCTGTCCTGTCTTAAGTTGGTCTGGCTTCCAGTTTTCTGTGTCTCTCTGATGATAGGGATCTACACAGCTCAGCTCAGAGCCTAATGTCTGGGTCTCACCCCTCATCCACCTCAATATCACCTTCTCTACCCCCATGAGCTTAATGTGGGCAGGCATCCACACTGGATAAGAACTCCTAACTTCTGCCTGTGTCTCACTTGCTTTCTCCTTCCAGATTGTTTCTAGGCAGGTGTCCCTGTAGTGAGCAGCCAATAAACACCGAGTCCAGAGGGCAGTGGAGGAGAAGTGTGCCCCTCGTTCAGACACCAAGGATGCTCTTGGCTCTCATCTTCCTTCCCAGCCCAGCTTCTTGCTAGTGCTTCAAGCTTATGATAGAACCAGTTACTGCTTCAGCAAATAGTTTCCCCATGAACAAGAGCGCCTCCTCATGGTGGTGTCGTGAAGCTAAGTCAAGGCAGATGAAAAGAGTGCTATGTTTCTGATTTGTCTTTTTAAAGAACTAACATGACATCTCAGGCTCAGGAAGTACCTTTGTGCTTATATTCTCTCCTGCATTCTGCATCACAGATCCACCCTTTTTCTGAGTCTTGTTTTCTGCTTGTGCATTTTGTGAGGTTGATCCTGGCTCTTCAGGGCCTGGGGGGTGGGGTGGGTGTAGGAACAGAATTTTGGTGTCTTGGGAAGGGGGGTGCTGATTTGCCTTACATAGGATTCTCTTTCAGGCCACGGAACAGCTGGTCGTGGTTATGGGCTGGCTCACCGACCTCACTCACCCTCGTTTTCTGGTTCTAGTCTGTTGATGCCCCAGTGTCTCCCACAGGTGGTGGCTGAAGTTTTCAGCTATGGAGTAGAGCGGGAACTGTGGCTATAGTTTATTCTATAACCTTGAATTGAACATTATTTATATTAGAATTAAACATTCTCACTGCAGAACCAATTTGATCACAGTGTTAGTTGTTTTTGCTGAACCAGAGTTTTGTGAATTTATAGTCTGGAGTTGTGGCGCTACCCTTACCAAAGCAGGACCCTTTCTTGGCGACAGAACCCGAATCTACGTAATTAAGTGGTAAAATCTCCATCACCGAAGTGTCAGGGTTTCAAATTTAAAACTCCCAAGTTGGGAAATGTGAAGATTAGATCCATAGAGCAATTCCAGCTTGCTTATAAAGAACAGAATATTTTTGATTACCAGTTAAGCTTCTAATTATGTGAAGAGGTTTATTGCAGGGTTTGTGCAGCATCGGTGATTAGTGTCGTCATGACAACAGCCTCTCCCTCCTTCCTGCCTGCAGGAGCTTGCTCTCTGCCAGGTGCTGGCTCTCTACCTATACAGCCTGGCATACCAGACAGCTGTACCAGTGTTTGGATCCTTTGACAGGAGGGGAGACATATAAACTGGAGTTATTTTTCCCCTTTCCAGTCCCTACCCTCTATTACCCAAATTGGTATGAGAGAGATCCTAGCTCCAGTCACTGCTTCATAAATTCCAGTGCTCAGGTGCCCTGAGCACTCCAAATCCTGATGTTCCTGCAGACAGTGGAGGCCTACTTGCCCAGGAGACCCTAACTTGGGGTGATGTCATGACATCAGTTCTTTGCCTGAGAAACAGTCCATATGCTGAACGTTTTACTGACAGTTTCTCTTCACTAAGTCCTATATTTTAAGTTGTAGCTGTATAAGTGGGTTCAGTTAACTACTGTAGCTAGAGGCTGCAATGTATCAGAGAGGCAGGTGAAATGTGGAGGAAGCTCCCAGGATTCTCATCAGGTCCTGACCCTTTCTTCCTGACCCTTCCCTGTCCTGAGTATGTGGCATGCCTGTAGGCCCCTGGTCTGTGCCCTCATAGGTGCTCTTCCACTAAACGGGCTGAGTGTATGCAAATAGACTCTAAGCACAAACTCAGAATAAAGACTCAGTGGCTAACAGGTAACAGATATTGTTACTGCCTGGCCTGCCATCCTAGGCAGACAGCCCTCATCGCTGGGCTGTTCTCCATTTTGAGCCTGTTCCTCTGTTTCTGATTGTGGGAAAATGGACAGGAAATTCTGTTCCTTGCTTTTCTAACATTCCTTTTGGATACTGCAAAGCAACAGTTAAATATCTGTGTGCTTGCCTCCTGTCCAGGTATCTTAGGTTGTTTCTTCTGTTTGTCTATCTTCTTACCACCCACCACCTCCCACCCACTCCCCTCCTCTGCAGCCACGCAGACTTGGGGATGGTTAGGGCTTTCCTTTAGTGCTGTCTCCCTTACAGCACTGCCCTGCCCACTGAATGCCAGCAGCTTTCTTCTCCTGAGTGTTCTGGCCACAGGTACCCTGCACACATCCCAGTCATGCTCCCTTGGCAGCTGAGAGATGAGCTGTTCTGAAGGCCCCAACAGATCAGCACTCCTGTTCCTTAGAAACTCTGCCTCCCATTCCAGCCTGGACCCTCTGCACAGGAGGGAGAGTGACCCAGCTCCCTGTGTGCCCTGTGAGCCATGGGCCTCCTGGTGGTGCCTACAGTGTTAATGGAGCTGTTGACAACATGAAGTTATTTTCAGATTGACTTTATACCTAGTAATATAGCAAGTGTTTTCAAAGCAGCTCATTTAACTCATCCCCGAAGCCTTTCTGGGATCTCAGGAGTTAGATCGCATTGAATCTAACATCTGCGCTTCATTCTGTGACTTGGTATTCCCTCGGGGGGCCTCTTGGAACCACAGAACTTTGACCTGGCTGCAAGAGACACTTCTCTGCTTCCTTTAGATTTCCTGAGGTAACTTGTGTTCCTGTTAATTTTCTGGCTGCTTTGGGTCTTCTTTGCTCCCATGGTACATGGCTCAGGGTCTGGGTCCTGAGTGCAGGTGAGGTGCTGAGATTGTGGGGAGGAGCAGTGTTGCACGTGCTTGGCTTCCATTCTATTATATAATTACATGGAAGAGCAAGAACTAGACTCCTGTCAGATTTCAGATGAAAGCTGTTAGTAATTTGTTAGCTCAGAAGTCACCCCGGAGAGTCCCTAAGGTGCTTAGCCCTATGATGGGCCTCTGGGCCGAGTCCTGGGCTAAGATTTTATATAGCCTCCCTCTTGAGTCCAGGGGTACACTGTGCATCACCCACCTTCCACTACAGCTATTTGCTTCTAGATAGCAGAGTATGTGGATGGCCCCAGGAGGAAACAAACAGGTCACTGAACACTAAGGCCTTGAGCTGGCCCAACATCTGGCTAGTGCATTTTCATTTAGGCCCTGCCCTCCAGCTGGTGACCTTTCCTACCCTGTCTTCACCCTTGTGTTGATAGTTTTTCCTTCTGAAATAGGTTTTTTCCTTAGAACCCTAGGGTTGCTTGGGTTTCCTCAACGATGACATTGTCTTTTCTTATCTGTCATCTTAGCTGAGACATCTTTTCCCACTGATATGATTACACCTCCTTATGGGTAGGATGCTGCCATTGGGGTGTTTGCTAGCTGGAGAGCTAAACCCTCCACATCAGTGCAAGTTCCCTAGCTGTGCACATCCCACCGATAGTCCCCTCAGCCCCCATCCGTGGGGCTTCCCTGGTGGCCGCCCCTCCAGCTTGACCTTTTGCCCTCCTTTGCTATGGCATCACACTCTGGAGAGTGTGTCTTCTGGAGTTAGATGCTTTTTTGCTGAGAGGACATCCCCACCCCTGTGTTAGTCCTCTGCCTGGTTCTTAGAATCACTGGATCAACGCTTCAGCTCCCGTTAGATGGATAGGGAGTCAGGTCATCTCTGGTTTTGCTTAATGTCTCCTGGGATGGTCAGCATCCTGTTCTCTTCGGGAGTGACCTCAATGGGTGGTCTTGGCAGTCTGCACAGAGTTCTGACTCTGCACCCACAGCCTGGATCTTCCAAAGTGCTGTGTCTCCATCTTTGCCTGTCTGCAGTGTGTGTGTGTGTGGCTGCCATGGGGGCCAGGGTATTTATCTTATTCAAACAGTGAGGGCAAGTCTGATTCTCTTGACGTTTAGAAGACAAATCGACAGAGGGCTTCTTGGAGTTAAATGCCATTACTTCATTACATTGAAGAGTAACAAATGACCTGCTGTGAGAAATGACACCCAGAATAGGCTGCTGACATTTCCTTGGATAAAATAATAAGCTGGCTAAACAGACTAAGAAATATTGAGGTTTCTGCCCACCCCATGCCCATTTCATGCAGGCCCGGGCTGTGCTAGCCCAGCTACTTTTGTGAACCTGTGCAGTCCAAGAGGGCTCTACTCACTGTTTTCATTTTATTATGCTCAAGAAAATGTGCCCATACTTAGAAGGCCCTTGAAAAAGAATATGTCAGTGGAAAACATCTCAGAAGATGTCTTCAGACTGTTGTTGTTGATTCAATGCCCTGAGATTGGAAAATAAAATCAGACTTGCTCCTAGGCTCCCAGGATGGGAATCAGTCCTGCTGAAGCCATTTTCCTGGGGAGCAAGAGGAGACAGTTTACACTCACATCTACATTCTTGACCTTCCCATTTAGCTCAGTGGAAACAGGAGGTGTGAGGCTGGGTTGGATGTGAGTCAGACCTGTGGGTTCTCCTGTTGCTGTCTTGTCCTGAGAATATCTGTCACCTGAGAGAGGTGATAACCTTTGCCCCTGCAACCTTAGGGGCTGGGAGGGAGCGCCCTTCTCACAGAATCACAGAGGGACTGTATCAAAGTGTGCCTTCAGATCAGATGCTGGCCTCCTGAGCCAGCATGGTTCCCAGATCAGACATTTTTCAGAATTAGGTTTCTGAGGGCAGACCATAGGGGAGGATTCTTGCATCCTTCCTGGCTAGTAGGGGACAGAGCTGTCAGAAAGTGTGACTGTTACAAAGCAACTTAGTAGGGTCAGATGAGGTGCTACAGCTATGCCTGTGGATCTGACATGTGTCCAACGGAAGAGGGAAGTGGATAACCAACTGTGTGTCTCTTAGGGTGGTGAATCCTTTGAGTCCAGCATGACATGAGTGACAGCATCCTTCACATAGGGTCTTCATAGTCACTAACCCAGGTTCTTTCTGCCACCTGGGTCATTCTGGCTCCTGAATACTTTTCTTTAGTGGCTTAATTTCTTGGGGAAACATTGCCTATCCTGCTTAGCTCTGTGCCCAGGGCCTGGGCTGAAGTGATAGTTCCCATATAGAATCAGCTCAGATACCTGTTATTTCCATCACCCCATGATTGAGGTTGCTTAGCCACATACAAGAAGGAAGTCCTGGACAGTCTTCAGCTTGCAGGCACCCTGAAAACACGCTAGTGAAAAATGCCATGCACCAAGACCACAAGGAGTGGGCTCCTCCCTGTAGACATCCAGAATAGGCAAAGCTGCAAACAGGAGTTAAGTGGGTGCCACCAAGAACTGGAAGGAGGGCAGGAAGGGGTTACTCCTGAAAGTACAGGGACTCCTACTGGGGTTCATGGTGGTAATCTCACAGACTCTTTATACAAAATGACATGTGCTTGCAGGATATAAATGTGGCATAGGTCATTCATTTATACCTTTAAGAAGTAACTCATTAGTGGACTCTAAACAAAAAAGCAAAAAGCAAAGCACATCCAAGCTGCAAACCACAACCACTGAACAGCTTGGGATCTGAAACACCTCGACTGACACCTTGGATCCCACTCCCTCTAGAGGAACACCTGACCCAGTGTTGATGTTGCGGGGAAGAAACTGGATCTACCAGGAATGGAGGCTGAACTAAGTCATATTGGGACCTTGGGACCTCCTGCCCATGCTGGGGAGGAGATGGGGAGATGTGGAGAAGAGAGAGTGACCAGAGGGGGTGGGAGGGGCAAGGGACCTTGAATAAGGGTAAACATGGATAGAAAATGTGACTTTATTCATAATAAAAAATTTAGAAAAAACAACAAAAAAAGAAAATACTTAGTCCTTAAATGAGAGGATGTAATAAAAATTTGAATACTCCGCACCTTTGATATACTGTAATCATTATATCATTTTAAATATGTTAGTAACTGAAATTGTATTAAACTATATCATTTTGCCTATCATGTTCCTCTCTTCAGCCCCTCTTAGTTTGAATTCCTTCCATACCCTCATGCACTCTTAGGTTGATAATCTTTTATTTTGCTTACTACTGTCACATATATTTATAATTATGTATAAACAAATATGATTATACAAACATATACAAATAAAACTGTGGAATCTAAAAGAAAATAAAGAAGTAGCTTTCACTGTATGAATTATGTCACAATTTAAAAACAAAAACCCTAAACCTAAGCAGTGCCCTGGAAGGAACTGGGGCATCAGCACCATTTCTTCATAGGTCTCTTACAGCTCCAGTGTCATTGAGCTGTGACTTAGTAGTCACTGACTTCATGACCAAAGAGCTGGGTCTTACTGCTTGTGTGTAGGGCTGTCCACCATCTCCAAAGAGCTCGATGTGACAACACTGTCCTCCGTTACTTTTCTGGTCTGTTGAACACAAAGAACCAGGAAGGTGGTGTTCCCATCCTTATGTGTTCCAGTAGCCAAGTGGTGCTGGTGAGGAAGTCATACAAGGGTGGGTAAGGGGGCTGGTGGGCTGCCACCCAGGCCCTTTGTGGAGAGCAGTTATGACGAGGGTCTGAAGTGATGGTTGAGGATGATTGGGATGAGGATGCTTGACCCAGGTCTGTTGTGGAGTGCAGTTTGCGGGCTTTCTGAATTTCGTCTTGTTTACCTCTTGTGCACTGTAGATTCTCTGCATGCCACAGGCTGTTAGAGAACCTGACAGTGGGAATAGAGTTGTGGCAGTAACCTGATGGGTGTGTCTGAGCACAGAACGGGTGATGGGAAAACGATAAACTCTTGGTAGTTCTTAGTAGCTTTGTTAGCGTTGCTGGCCTTTGCCTAAACTTTCTAAATGTGTATGGGCTAAAATGTTTCCTTCTTAGAGAAAATTTTCTCTGTAAAGATGCACATATGTTTGCAAATAAAATGATAAAATGGATGGTCAATTTTTAAAATGTTTATGACGTTTTCCTAGGTGATAGTCCTCCTAAGGGTCTAAAATGAGTTTGCTCAAATAGCTGATGAACCATTTCAACTAGGCATCTGTTTCCTCTGCCGTCAGAAGGAAATTATTTCAAGCCCCATTGTCTTCTCAGGAGCTCATCTGTGTCTCTGCCTTCTGGGGTGTTAGGTGGGAAGGAGCACAGAAGTTTTTACCCAGGGCCGTTTGGAAAGCTCTACCTCAGAAACTGTATCTAGAGAAATTATTACTGAATGGATATGTAAATTTGTTAGAAGTAGAGGTTTAAAAACTTTGTTGGAGAAACTTTCAGATCTGTTAGGGCTTAGAAATATATGGTAGGTTTCCTCTTCTTGGAATATGAAATGTCTCAGAAGTAATAATTTACAATATATTAATTATGCTAATTAATCGGAGTGGATTCAGAATATTAATTATCTACAACTAATTAGGTATTAAAATTGAGAACCAGTAAGTGATGAGGTGTGAGGCTCATGAACCATTTATTGAACATGATGAAAAGCTCGGTGGAGGGAGGCTGGTGTGCATGTTCCATTCCTTTGTTTCACACGGTTCACTGTTTCTTGTGTCTCCCATGCTCGTTCTGCACAGACCAGGAGGACGTGGAGAAGGTGGATGTTTCCAGTGTGCCTGCAGAGGTGCTTCGCAACATTGAGGCTGACACCTACTGGTGCATGAGCAAGTTGCTGGATGGCATTCAGGTGAGCCCGAGGTTCTGGAAACTTGGGAGGCCCTACACAAACAACATGCTGCAGCTCAAGTGTAGGAAAGGCAGCGACAGTGGACTACACTAGCTGGCTTCTGAATCGAAGCCATCTGCCTGAAAAAGCAGCTAGTCTTTCTCCACATAGGGCAACACATACTCCCCAGGGTCACAAGGCCTGAGACGGGTGGTACAGGCTCCTGGTTTTGGAATGGTCATTGTGTCCTGCTGAGTATTCCAATAGGAAGGTGTGTGTGGAGTCTGAGCCCACGTTTTCCTCTCACCATTGCTGTTGCCTATATGCTCTAGCTTTCAGCACCACTGTGGCCACTGGACCCTGAGTCCTTGGCAAACTACTGGACACCTGTCCCTTAAAGGGCATTGGATCCAGGCAGCATCCCTAGACGGTACCTTTTAGGCCTGTAAACAGCCCATCGCCCTTCCTGCTTTGGTGGCATGGCTCTGTATGCATGGGTTACTCCCACTGTGCCTGATCCATGGGCAGACTCGAGATATTAGAGTCCTGAGGACCTGAGCACCATGCTGGGACATTGTTGGTTTCTATGGAAGCTAGGGTTAGTGGCTGGGATGTGCACAGGAAAGCCCTATGACAGCTTGGTTTTATGTAAACAGTGTTTGTATGTTTTGAAACCTGCATAGTGCCTAGAAGGTACCTGATTGGCTGATGAATCAAGAATGGGGATAGGGGACTGGAGAGATGGCTCAGCAGTTAAGAGCACTGACTGTTCTTCCAGAGGACCCGAGTTCGATTCCCAGTATCTACATGGCAGCTAAGAACTGTCTGTAATTCCAAGATCTGACGTCCTTACACAGTTATACTTGCAGGCAAAACACCAACTCACATAAAATAAAAATAAATATTAAAAAAAAAGAATGAGGATAGGAGCAGTTGACTCGTAGAGCAATGGCTGAAGTAAGCAGACCAGCCCTTAAATGCCATGTTGAATGTCTGGGTTTGTTTTAGCCTATAATACTTTCCCTAAATACCTGCTTTGAACCTGGCCCTGTGTTCTGCCTTTGAACAAGGCATGAGGCATGCCTAGAGGACCAAACTATGGGCCGGAGCTCAGGTGCATTGGTACTGTGCACGGGGCTCTCAGGACTGAGTGTGGCTAAAGGAGATGCCGTAGGAAGACAAGGAGTTTGTTGGTGGGGGAGGACTAGAATGGGGTTTAACTGTCATGAGGGACCTCATTCTCAAGATTGTCTCCAGGGCCCCTTGTAGAAGCTATGCAAAGAAGGCCATGCCTGTGCCATGCCAGCTAAGGTAGAATCTTAGCCCTCGGGGCATCAGGAAGCCAGCTGGGCCACAGTAGCTCTGATCTTTCTGAGAGGGTATCTCTGCTAAAGAGGTCTTAGCTCATTTACTGGGCCTGAAGGTCAAATAATGCTTCAGAAAATGTATGATTTAGATCCTGACTGAGGCTCAATATGAAGGGATCAGACGAGTGGTATGTCAAGGAGACCTGGGTTTGCATTGCTTTTTATACCTGAGGCGCAGGGGGAGAAATTAGCATCCCCTTGTGCAACTGAAGAGCAGAAATCTCTTCCTTGCTGCTGATCCAGATGGCCCTTGACTCATTTTGTTTCTGTAAAGACAAATGTGCCCACTAGAGACATGTTTTGGCCCAAGCATCAATTTATCACTTCCCGCCTTTGTTCATGTTTTCATATTTTTTTACTCCTTCAGATCTTAGCCTTTCCTGTTAAGAGAAAGGATTGGACCATAATGTAAAAGTTTATAAATTATCATTGTCGAGTGTCTGATTGTGAGTGATGGGACTTGTGCCATTTAAATCCAAGATTATCTGGCTTCTGTTTGTAAATAAGATTGCTGTACAACGGAATCAATGCCGGCCTTTCATTTTTCACCTGAGCTTTGTTATAGGGCTGAGGGTTTATTGACGGGGCTGACAAGCAGAAGGCAAGACACTCCTCTGGCGCTTGTGTTTACAGCTCAGTGGTAGCTATCTGTCTTTCCCTCTCGTGCCTAGGATTGATTCCACATGAGCCTCATGTGAGCCACAGTTGAAGGGCTCTCTGTTTCACCATTTGGGATTAGGGAGCTTGACTGTTTTTGTGACTAAGGCAATCCCAAGAGCCTGGGGACTTTGGGCCTCCCATGCAAGGGCCAGTGCTGTTTGGTTTGCCTGTGAGTCTAGGAGCGTGCTTAAAGTACAGGTCTGCATGAGCCTTGACTGTCCCCCAAGGGTCTGCATGGCCCTGCCTGATGCCAGTGCTGGGTTGTCTCTTAGCCCCCTTCCCACTCCTGGTCATTCTGCTCTCCCCTCCATTCTTTGTCCTGCTGGAATTCTCTTCCTGCACATCCATTTCCTGTGCATGGTCTGAGTCCTCAGAAAGCAGTCTTGGTTTGTTGAATGCAGATATTCCTATGTGGTCTTTACCTGTGTCTCCAGCATTTTTATAAGCCTGGGTTGACTTATCAAAAGTATGTTATCCACTCACACCCTTCCTGGGTGCCTTCCATGGACTGCAGACTATGAACTATATATACTAGGACCACAGGCTTTGTGGTTAATGGGCAGTGACTTCAGGGATGAAAATGGGAGTTGAGTATATCTCCTACATGAGGGCACCAAACCTTGTATCAAATCCAAGGTCATATCTGTGCACCAGGTAGATGCTCAGAGAGATAAGCTACTGCCTCAGGTTATACAGCCTGTGAAGGAGCCCACGTTTGGACTTCTATGGTTCCCATGGCTTCTGCTTTGCTTAAGTGAGTTGTTTTGCAGGGCATGTTCTAGAGCAGTGGATCTCAATCTTCTTAATGCTACGAACCCTTTAATACAGTTCCTCATGTTGTGATGACCTCTGCCATGGAATTATTTTTATTGCTACTTTGGAACTGTAATTTTTCTACTGTGAAGAATCATACTGTAAATATTTTTGGAGATAGAGGTTTGTCAAAGAGGTTGCCACCTACAGGTTCAGATACAAAGGGTAGAAACCACATCTGTCTTTTGTTTGGTTTTGGATACTCTGGATAGCTGTAGCTATGTTTGGTTCAACGTGGTCCTTGATTGGAGATTCCACACCCACTAAGGTTTTGTAATTGATCTAATACTTCCTTCAGAGTATGATAAGCATGCCTTTGTAGGTGCTGAGGGTCACTATGGTGGATATGACTGGCACTGCCCTTCTGGCCCAGACCTGAAGCTCAGGGGCTAGCTGGGAAACAGGATAGCAGGGGACGTGAGCAGAGAGTATTGGTCATGATGCAGACTTTGGAAAAATTGCTCCCACTGCAGTTTCTTGGAGATTCTGGGTGAGTATGTGCAGAACACATGCGCCCTGCTTTGGTGGCTTATTAGCATCAAGGGCAGTCCTCCATAAAGGAAGCATGCTGCTGGTAACTACCAGTGCATTTGAGGAGAGTCTTCAGATGTACTGTGGCCTAGATACCTTTCCTGCCCCACAATGTATCAAGTAAGAAAAAAACCAGCCCTGCCCTGGGAGATCTGGGTATCAGGGGTGTACAGAGCAGGGCTACCCCATGGCCACACAGTTCAATGTCAGAGGTTTGCTGTGTTTATTAGATCATCACCAGTCACATTTCTTAGCATTGTTTCTTCCATCTCAGCCCCACAGTAGTGAATGGTAATTCTACAAAACTCAGATTTTTCTACTTTAAAGTTCAAATGTTGTTGTTGGTAACATTCACTATCTGTTATCTGAAGTGATAGCATAGCTGTTCATTTTTTGGGAAAATAACTGGTATGGTCCCAGGTTTACATAGCCAGTTTGTCTTTGAAAGTGATGTTTCTTGAAGATGGTATCCTGTTTTGTTCACAGCTATAGCAACCACATGGAGCTTTCCTGGAGGATAGCCCAACCACCTCTGTATATAAGGCTTTTCCTGTCCTCTATCCTGTCTCAAAATGTTGGAAAGGTGCTTCTTCCAGACAGAGCTTGAACACTGTCAGTAGTAAAATTAGACTTAGTTGTAATGTAGCAATTGAGATTTCTACTTCATGAAGGATGTTCTTGGGTGAAACTGCCTTTTATTTGAAGACACAGGGTTTTGGGAATGCACTAATCACCAGCAAGGGTTGGTGGTGCTGCCTGCATTCTTCCTTGTGCTCTGCGGTATACTCACCCTGCTGTGTGTTTCAGTGCAAATATCAGCACATTGGAAAAGGTCATTTGTGGGGCTGGAGAGATGGCTCAGCGGTTAAGAGCACTGACTGCTCTTCCAGAGGACCAGGGTTCAGTTCCCAGCGCCCACATGGCAGCTCACAACTGTCTGTAGTTCCAGTTCCAGGCAAAACACCAAGGCAAATAAATAAATAAAAAGTTTAAAAAAAGGAAAGAAAAAGGTCATATTGTGAATATGAATTCAGTTACAGCCTATCCGACAACTTGAAAGGGTCTCGGGGAGTCTAGTAGTTGACTAGTCACTGAAGGCTTTTACATGAGACCCATGCTTTGTCAACCCAGGCACTTGGCAGTCTCACTGAGAAGCCCCAGAAGATGAGCCCTGAGAGAATGTGGAGTGATCTAGGCCAAGTTTCTGACAGAGAGGACTAGGAGATGTGAAGATAAAGAAGATAAGAAAGTTTGCAGTCAGTGATCTTGCACAAGCTTATGCCACCTGGCTTATTAAGAAGTACAACACCTTTTATACTGTTTTCAGGGACGGGGGAAATGGGACAGAATAAGTACGAAACTGTTGTACAATGGAGTGAAGTCAGCAGGAAGCTAATGCTATAAAAGGAGAACACAGGGTATCTCAAGTTCATCATAGACTGAGCACATAGTAGCCTTGGGACTGATAACCTCATCCCTTTAGGGAGCAAGACTTGAGTTTCCAGTATCTGAAGTCACAGGTTCCCCAACATCCTGGCCTCAGGCTATTACTGGCCTTGCCAAGCATGTTTCTGGTTTTAGGCAAGGATCTCCATTCTTTCTCCATACATCATGGCCTTAGAGAAAGCCTTGGATCAACCTGGCTCCCAACAACAGAGCCAGCAGTGAGTCTATGTGGCAGGCAGGGAGCTCCAATATCACTGTTTTTAGGGATGGGAGCCCTAGTATACTGACTAAGATGGCCACGGTATGCCTGGGTTTAAAATGTGAAGGGCAGATGCACAGTCTGCAACCAGAATACAGCCCTGATGACTTTGAACAAACTAACTGAAACCAAATTATAGTCATCACATTCCACAACCATTAGACACAACCAGAGAGAATCAGGGGCCTGAACGAGGGTCTGAGGAGCTGAAGGGGTGGGAACAGACAGACAGATAGAAGCTCTGGACGGAAGATGGATAGCTAGCACTGAGAAGATGATGCCTGAGAAGTTGGGGTGTTTGTGAAGTTACAGTCTGAGCACCACACCCACCTTGGCCTTGGAATCTTAAGCCCTTCTTGCTTAGAGTCAATAAATAACCAAGTCTTGAGAGGAATGGAGGAAAAGCATGCGGGAGTGATGTGAGTGGTGTGGAGCGGGACACGTGCTGAGAGAGGCTGTCGGGAAGGGTAGTGGTGAGCTACAAACCGACAGTGGACATGGAAGTAGGTGAGAAACAGCCACAGGAACAGACAGCAGAAGCGGGAGAAAGTGGGAAGATGTGCTTGATGCTATCTATGGAGAAAAGCAACTGCCAGAGTAGAGTGGATTGAAAACTGAGGGCCTGCTGTGCACTGCTGTCTGCCAAACACAGTGGAGCAGAGCAGCGCAGTTGGTAGGGAGATGCAGCCCTAATCCATCATGCTAGCAGGCCCAGGTACCCCACCTAGATGGTAGGTAGCATATTGAGATTCTGGATCTTTGTGGTCTGGCTACTGCTCAGCTACCCCGCAGGAGTCAGAGCGAAAGGATAAGAGCCCCCTTTGGGGAGAGGAGACCAGATCAACTCCCTGATGAAGAGTTTTCCCACATGCCCACCCCGGTAGTTCACAGGTACCGTAACTCTAGCTCCAGGGCATCCCCTCTGTCCCCTCTCCCCATATTAAAACAACAACAACATGAAAGTTGGACTTGATGGCATACACTTTTAATCCCTGCACCGAGGAAGCAGAGTTCAAGGCCAGCCTGGTCGTGAGACCCTTCCTCAAAGAACAAAGCCAAAACCAAAGGGAAAAGAAAACGTAAAAAGTAGGAGGAGTCTCGCTGGAAAGAGGAAGGGCATCTCGGGAGTGTGTGTGTGTGTGTGTGTGTGTGTGTGTGAGTGTGTATGTGAGTGTGTGTGTGAATGTGTGTGTGAGTGTGTGTGTGAGTGTGTATGTGAGTGAGTGTGTGAGTGAGTGTGTGAGTGAGTGTGTGTGAGTGTGTGTGAGTGTGTGTGAG
>PVIH01016521.1:0-25671 GCA_004025045.1 Sigmodon hispidus
CAAAAACCTATGAACACCTGATCTTTGACAAAGAGGCCCAAAACATTCAATGGAAAAAAGATAGTATATTTAACAAATGGTGTTGGCATAGCTGGATGGAAGTGTGTAGAAAAATGCAAATAGATCCGAGCCTGTCACCCTGCACAAAACTCAAATCCAAGTGGATCAAAGACCTCAACATAAACCCAGCCACTTTAAACTTGATAGAAAAGAAACTGGGAAATACCCTTCTACGAATTGGCACAGGTGACCACTTCCTAAATATAACACCAGTGGCACAGACACTAAAACCAAGAATCAAAAAGTGCGATCTCCTGAAGCTAAGAAGCTTCTGAAAGCCAAGGACACTGTCAATAGGACAAAATGGCAGCCTACACAATGAGAAAAAATTTCCACCAACCCTACAAGTGATAGAGGACTGATCTCTAAAATATATTGAGAACTCAAGAAACTAGAGCCCCAAACCTTGAATAACCCAATCAAAAAATGGAGTGCAGATCTAAAAAGGGAATTCTTAGCAGAAGAATTAAAAATGGTTGAAAGGCACTTGAAAAAGTGCTCAACTTCTTTAGCCATCAGAGAAATGCAAATCAAACAACTTTGAGATACCACCTTGTACCTGTCAGATTGGTTAAAATAAAAGACACAGATGACAGCCTATGCTGGAGAGGATGCGGAGCAAGGGGAACACTCCTCCATTGTTGGTGGGAGAGTAAGCTTGTTCAGCCACTTTGGAATGCAGTATGGTGATTTCTCAGAAAACTGGGAATCAATCTCACCAAGGCTCCAGCAATACCACTTCTGGGCATATACTCTAAAGATGACCATTCCCACTTCAAAGGCATTATCTCAACTAAGTTCATAGCAGCATTATTCATAATAGCTAGAACCTGGAAACAACCTAGATGCCCCTCAACTGAAGAATGGATTAACAAACTGTGGTACATCTACACAATGGAGTACTACTCAGCAGTAAGAAAAAAATGATATCCTGATGTTTGCAGGCAAATGGATGTATTTGGAGAATATCCTCCTAAGTGAGGTATCACAAACCCAGAAAGATAATCAGAGGATATACTCACTCATTAGTGGACTCAAAACAAAAACGCAAACAGCAAAGCATGTCCAACCTGCAAAACACTACCACTAAGCAGCTTGGGATCTGAAACACCTTGGACTGCCACCTTGGATGCCACTCCCTCCAGAGAACATCTGACTCAGTCTTGCTTTTGGGGTGAGGAAACTGGAACTGCCAGGAATGGATGCTGAACTAAGCCATATTGGGATCTTGGGACCTCCTGCCCTTGCTGGGGAGGAGATGGGGAGATGTGTAGAAAAGAGAGTGACTGGAGGTGGTGGGAGGGGTACATTAAACTTATTGTCTAGTAACAAGAATATTTGATTTATTTCAAAATGGAAAAGCCATGTCAGAGTAATGTGTTGCTGAAGAAACACAGCCTAGGCACCTTGGCTCTTTGTGGTGTGGCTCCTGGTAGAAGGCACTGATAGTCGAGGAAATCTGGGTGTAGTCATCTCCTGAGGGCCTGGATAGATCCATGTTGACAAGCTGTGTCCAGAAACCCTGAACTCTTGGAACTCATAGAGGTGGTGTGCTAATGTCTAGGAGATTAATAGTTCCTGAAAGCTGCTGCTTATCCATGCTCCTACACTGAGCTGCTTAGTACAAACACCTGTTCACCACATATGATCAATTTTGTCTTCTAGTGGATGATGTGAGATCCATGCTTTTGTCCAGCTTTTGGTATCTGAGGACCAGTAAACATTGGCCAACAGCTACAGTGTCCAATCCTCAGCATCCAATTGCGTTCCCAAAATAGCTACCACAATACCTTCCAAGGATCAGGTCACAGTACTCCAGTCACACTTCTATTCTTAAATCAATCCTTCAATCAGGGAAAGAAGAATCCTCTTGTTTTAATATGCTGAATACCCTAGCTGGCAAATGACAAAATTTCCATCCCTCTGTGATTTAAGCTACATTAGGCAGCTAGTTTCCTTAGTGCTGGCCTGTAATGGAAAATTTACAACAATATTCATTCCTCCAGCTCTTGCTTTAGGGTACCATTTTGTACAGAGCTATAGGAATTAATATAATGGTCTCTATTCTTCTATAGTTAATACTGTCTGGTATCATTTTGTGTAATTGTGAATTAAATCTAAGACTTCCTGTTTACTAGGCTATTCCCTGAACACTTAGCTACACCTCAGCCTTAGAAGTCATATTTTATTGAAATATGAAATTATTTTAGTACATGTATAGGTGGTTTATCTACATGTCTGTATTGTTTGTACCTGGTGCCCACAGAGGTCAGAAAGGTGATATAAAGTAACTGGTGTTACAAATAATTATGAGCAACTATGTGTGTGCTGGAAACCAAAGTGAACCTTCTGAAAGATCATCATATACCCTTAACTGCTGAGCTGCCTTTCCTAGATCCACTCATCATTACTACTTGCACAAATGTATTTTATTATTTTAAAGTCATCAAGTATAGCCGGTGCTGCCCCTATGCTCTTGGGTGTGTGCTTTTCAGTGAAAGATGGTCAATAGTTCAGAGGCCACATCCTTAAATAAAACTAATTTTCCCTTTTCCAGCAGCTATTACCGGTAGATATTTCCTTAGCAAGGTAAAGGTGGGACCTCATGACAACTTCTTAAGGTTCTGGGTTCATTGCAGAGTTCGACAGAAATAGTGCAAATTGGGTGACTATAAACTAACAGTTTTCCAATCAGTGAATATGTGCTTGTCACCTGAGAGGAAAGTTTGGATTGGTGAATTTTTTAGATCCGATTGGCCCTTACCTATGCTTGTAGGGGATTGCATGGATTGTTAATTCTCAGAGTAAGGCCCAGCACTTTTGGGTGGTACCACCTCTGGACAATTGTTGCTTAGGTGTATAAAAAAAGCTTGCAAGCAAGCCAGGAAGCAATTTTCTCCATGGTCTGCTATAAGATTCTGCTGGATTTCCAACCCTGACTTGTCTCAGAGTGGACTATATAAGTTAATAGTTGGTTTTAGTCCCAGGGTTTTATTACACAAAATAGCTAGGAAACTGGAATGCCTTCCTCTGACAGCAGAGGGCACTGTGGCATTGCTGACCAACAAGGAGGCAACTAGACCCAATGTGAGGCTGACTATTGAACTGAAGGAAAGGGCTAAGATGTCAGAAAGCTCAGCGTTTGGTTGTCATCTTTAAACTTTTATTTGTAAGTTTATAATGGATGCTAGGGTTCAACATAAACAGAGACAAGGGAAACATGCTAGAGAAGAAGGTAATGGTATATGCAATCTACTCTACTCTTTGTGTGTATGGTGCACATATGTACATTTGCATTTAGGCTTATTTATATATATGTTACTTGTGGGTAGATATATGTGGAGGTCAGTGTTTTTCTTAATGGCTTTTCCACCTCTTTGAATTTTTTCCAAGCAGCATCTCAGTAAGTTTTCTTGGCTCTTGTGGTACTGAATATGCAGTCCTTGCTTTTCTGAACCCACAGAGTTCTTTCTATTAGAGAAATATGCCACTACATCTGATCCACCTTTCTTTTTGAGACAATGTTGCTCAACGAATCTGGACTTACCAACTGGCTACACTAGATGGTCAGTGAGCTCCTGGGATGTACCTGTCTCTGATGCTCCAGCACTGGGTTTAGAATCAGGTACCACTATGCCTGGCTTTGAATTAGATGTGGGGGATTTGAACTCAGATCTTCATGCACGTGTGGTGATCACTTTACTGATTCAGTTGTCTTCATCAGTGAGCCATCTTACCAGGTCCCATTTAATAAAATCTTTGGGCCATTTTACAATGCTCTTCTTTATGCTGAATGCACACTTCATCACGGTTGAACAGTAGAGTGGATGACAGCAGTGACCAGTGCCTTTTTATTAACAAAAGGGATCCGCTAAAGACTTTTTACTCAAGTGACATTGGCTATAAAATCATCACTTCATTAATTTTTGCTTAGATCTCATGCTTCCTGAGTTTCAAAGCATTATCTTAGGAAACAAAAGACAGACTCAGGAACTTGACAGTTCAGGATGCATCATATTTTACCATTGAAGGGCTGGGATGGACAGTTTGGTTTCCCTTCTGATTTAGAAACAGGTTCTGAAGAAGCAGACTGGTGAAAAGAGATCAGTGAACAGCTTTTACAAATCTGCTTTCTGCTTTGTAAATGTGAGGAATCCTCAATGCAAAATATTAGAGGAAGAAGCATGAAAATGGATCTCACCAGGATAACTGAAGTCCTGGCTTCATTGATAAGAAAATGAATTTGTTTTCTGGCCATTGTCCTACCTACACTCACATTTAATCCCTGCCTGTAATGATCAGGACATGTTATGATTCTCTAGATGTGTTCTAAGACACAATGTGATTTGTTAATGTGTAATTGAAAGGTTGTGCTATACCTGAATTAGAAGACTTTATAATATATCATAAGAAAATTTTATAGAAGTTGAAATATTTCTGATTATAGCTTATATAATGAATTTTTTCTTTCACATCTCAATATTATAAAATTTCTTTCTTGATTATTTACTTTGTTTTACATTTGCTGTTCAAAACAGGGTTTCTCTGTGTAATAATAGCCTTAAAAACAAAAACTCATTCTGCAGACCAGGCTGACTTCCAACTCAGAGGTCTACCTGTCTCTGCCTCTAAAGCACTGGATTTAAGTTATGTTGCACCATAGTCCAGTCTTACATTTTTTAACTCCATATATTTTCCACATTAATGAGTTTCATTCATTGATGAGCTTTGTACAGTTTTGAAAAGCAAAAATATATTGTAATAAGAATTCTGTATCCTTTTTTTCTCCCTCTTTGTTGCTCTTCTCAATCATCTCCTTCTTTTATGATTTGTTCTCCCCTGTTCTTGGTTGCAAACTCTTATTTATGCTCCCAATTACCTAAGGAGATAGTCTCTATTTTATATTTCAAGAGAAATGGGGATTTTAATAGAGAAAGCCAAAGTGGGAGTGGAGACAAGTGCTAGGGAAACCTTCAAGAGCTCACAGGATATCCCTAATTACTTCCCCTATAATGAATAACCACCCTAAATGTCATCACAGAACCTATATCCAACAATGAATAGAGGTAGAGAGATACATGGCTGAGCTCCTAATCCAGCTGAGAGTTGTTGTATGAAGTTTCCCGGGCCCGTTTGGGCCCGAGGTTTGTACCTGGTCCGCAGCAGCTTTTGTCCCCCAAAGAAATGAATCAGACACTTACATTAACTTCATGCTGTTTGGCCCATGTCTTAAGCACATTACTAGCTAGCTCTTTCATGTTAATTCAACTCATTTCTAGTAATCTATCTGCCACATGTCCTGGCCAAATAGATATCTTGCTGTGTAAATTTAAGATAGATAGAAGAATCTGCATGGTTCTTTAGGTTGCATATGCTGGTAGGGTAAGAAAATGTAAGCAGCTCCTATACAAAGAGGCCTCATTGACAAGAAGGCTCAGAATATGTCCTGAGAGCCTGAACATGTTCAGCCAAGGAACTCGTAGTGGGTAAAGATTGAGTGTGTGGGTGCCTAGTGACTAGTTCTCTTGGCAATCTGTGCTTTCTCTGCCCTGGTGGTTGCAAGGGTAGGAAATCAACACAAGGTAGATTCCATTGTCATTACAAACCCAAGTCTGTGCATTGTGGGCAATGACAAACCACTCACCCGCTGCACTATGAGTCTGGTGATAGCCTGGTATGCAGTCAGCATAGTGGGAGTTAAGAGATTTCTGGGCTGGTGTCCTGACATGTGCTTTTTGCATATTGTCTGCATGCTGTCCTCTGTTGTAAATAGTTCTGGCCCAGACATTCTTGGCCTGGATTAGAGGTTTGGTCCCACTCTCAGCCCCACTTAGCATCAAATAATCACACACTTAAATTATTTTATGCTGATTAACCTAGGGCCCAGGCATATAACTTGCTGACTGCTTCATCCTAACTCAACTCGTCTTGTTCAGCCATGTGGCTTGGTCCCTTTTCTCAGAACAGCATTTCCTCTGCATCTCCTGGCAGCTCCAGCGACTCTGGCATCTGTGTGGCATCTGTCTGGTGTCTGTCTCTGCTCTGAGAAGTTCCCAAGTTTTCTTAGCCTGGTAGCCTCACCCACACTTCCTGTTTGCCTATGGCCAATCAGCCCATAGGCGGGACAAATATTTACATTATCAGCATAATTCCACTACAGTCCTCCAATTATCCTCCAGAGCTATACAGCTCTATATTTCCTCTGAATGCAGGTGAGGAGTGTAAGAATCTCATAGAACTTAAGGAACCTAGTAAGCTCAGGAGACTTGCAGCATTTATAAGAGCCCTCCTAAGGATTGTAAAATAAGTAAAAAAAAAAAATTCTGGGAAAAAACACCCTCTAGAAAGGGCACCTGCAAATTGTGCAATGTGCTTCAGGGACACAGGTCTTCTAAGCTCTAACTCATGTTGTGAAGGTACTATTAATGATACATATATTCTTGAGTAACCCATGGTCTTGAACTACCCTCATGTGCCCTTGTTTGAAAACCCCAATATCCTGACTTGTTCATTGGGTGGAGGCATATATTTGGGTTACTCTAGGTGAATCTGTGGTCAATAGTAGTTTGTTCATATTTCCTCAGGAAAAGTCACACAAGTGTTGAAGGTCCTGTAGATGAGAGGTAGTTATCTGAGCAGAAAGATGATAAAATTTGACTTTCCTTACAGTGAAGAAGCAATCAGTGCCTTCAGCAAGTGACCAGGAGCCTCTCATTGGCTTTGAGTCTAAAGTCCTGCTCCAAATCCTGACTAAAAAATATAGAGCATTCTGAAAGGCTTGGTATAGAAAGCAGGTCCAGGAAGAAGACTTGGCTGGATGAAGCTGCTAAGGTAAAATGGATCCCTAAAGGGTTATCTTAAAATAGCAGTAGGGCACCCAACACAGGCTTGAGTTCTTCAGCAGCAGCTGAGCTTGGAGAACACTGGGTGTGAAGGAAGACATATTTTCAAGGTATCTGCCTCCAAAGATTATCAGGCTGTGTTTAACTGCTCACAAAGATCAATTGCAAGGATCCAGGGTAAGTATGTGGCAATCAGAAATAAAACAAAAGTTCAAACAACCTCTCATCTGGTAGAGAAGTGTGGATATATATTACACATTTAATAAAACCTGAATATTGGGGAGAGAGCACCCAGTCAAATCCTAGGCAGACAGTTCAGGAAATTCTTAAACCTTAAATACAAAGATAAACAACTGATTCAATCACACACATCTTTAATCCCAGCACACGAGAGCCTCTGTGGTGATCTCCACCCTTGATCCCACAACTCTAGAGACAGAACTTCTTCTGTTTCTGTGAGTCCAAAGTTACATGCCTTTAATCCTAGATGGGATAAGGCATATAAGGGCTTGTAGAAACCCAGAAAGAACAGAAGGGACAGGGAGAAGCAACTGGCAACCAGGAGCGAGTCTGAGGAAGTTGCAAGACAGCTGGGTGAGAATTGATTGTGGTGCTTCCTCTCTCTGATATTTCAGTCTTCCCCCAATAATTGGCTCTGAGTCTCATTTGTGATACTACAGAGAAGCTTCAACCCACACAAAAATATTTGATCCTTCCTTGCCATCCAATGGGAGCATATTCCCACTCCAATGTAAAACCAATAGGGCCAGGCTATGGTGAGGTATGCTTTTATTGTCAGCAGTTGTGAGGCAGAGACAGGCAGATCTGTGTGAATTTAAAGCCAGCCTGGTTTACAGAGCAAGTTCCAGGACATCTAGGGCTTCACAGAGAAAACGGGCTACACAAACAAAACAACAACAAAACCAAGAAAACAAACAAAAAACCCAACAAGACCACAAACAACACGGAGGTTCTTTAAAAGTATCAGGAAAAGCCCACAGGGCATCTTACGTAGCGTCTGAGTAACAGCTGTTTCCTGGATTTTTGAATCCAAGTCTCTACCAGAATCTAGTTCCTAACCAGCTCTTGGCTTTGAATGGGGTCTCAGTACAAGTTCATTAGGGAAGGATGGTTGCTTCACAGGCCTGCTAGAGACAGATGCCCTGGAGATTAAACTCAGATGAGGAGAGTTCTCTCAGGTCCCAATACCACTCCACGATCAGCTGCCTTTCCATTGAGATTCTCTGTTTGTGCCACATCCTTAGAGACCTGGTGCTTCAGCCATAATCAGGGCAATTTTCCTAGCCTTTGAGATAAGTGAGATGTGGGATGTCTACCAGCTGTGATACTCAGAGCCCTGCTCTCTGCAGACTTGCTCTGTGAGGAAATGTTCTCAGTTGGCATATGAAGACTCCTGTGACACATATTGATGGTATTCGGCTAGGCACTCTGAAGCCTGTTAACACTTAGGGTTGAACAAATTATAAGTATCTCTCAATCACTTAGCTTTTTTTCTACTTCCCTGTTCAAGTGTTCACTCTTCTATTAAAAGTCTTCTGTTTGGTATATAAAAGTTCATCTTGTTTATTCCTGAAGGGAGAGAAAAACAATTTAAAAAGGTATGAATAGACCATGTCAGGGAGATAGAGTGGCAAAACTTCAGGATCCACTTGACTTCTGGTGATGGTGGCCACAACAGTGACCTGAGGAGGCCAGTGCTATTTCAGGACAGTCAAATGGAGCTATGAAGAGAGTCAGGCAGCTCATAAGGCTACAGACACCAGAGAGTCTCAGCAGTACTGTAATCTGAAGGATGAGAGACTAGATCCCTTAGTACACAGAGCACCTTGAAGATTAGAGAGAAGGTGGTGCTAGGAATGCTGTGGGTACCTATGCCTTTATCCTACCAGAAACCCTCCCTCCAACCCCTCAGGCATTCATTCACTTTTCAAAATTGACACACAGCTGTTATTTGGAAGTAAACAAAATGCCTACTCTTATCAGGATAGTTTGGTCATCTGTCTACACAGCAGATACTGTTAGCATAACGAATCGTATTACTGAACTTTGAGCCTCAAAAAGGCAGATTTAGATTCTGTATATTGGAACCTGGCTTGTTAGTATGATCTTACCAGAAAAATTATCATTATCTTCAGTCTGCCTCACTCCTGTACTAAGCACAGGTAGGCTTGCTCACCTCATGTTCTTATCCTCTGGTACTCTTCTAAATACTCAGCAGGTTCCCTCACAGGCCCTGCTGGTTACCTCCCCATTCAGCTTCCTTCTTGGAGCTCATAATTTGTATACCTATCTGTAGTGGGATTGTGTTCTGTAACATTGTAAATAATTGTACCATCTACTACCTTAATAAAAGCACTAATTGGTTGACAACAGACAGGAAGTGTGGGCTGGACTACCAGGATAAGAAAATTCTAGATAGAGGAAGAACAGATACAGACATTGGACACAGATGCCACAGAGTCACCAGTGATTCCAGGAGATGCAGAGGAAAGAAGTTGAAATGCTGCTCTGAGAAAAATTACCAAGCTGCATGGCTGAACGAGATGGATTGTGTTCTGTTTAATGAATTTGTATTATAAGGAAAGAGAGCCAAATATCGGGGGAAGGCTGAAATATCCGAGAGAGGAAGCACCACAGTCAGTTCTCACCAAGCTGTCTTGAAACTTCCTCAGCCTCACTCCTGTAGCTTCTGCTGATAACCTTCTACCTCTGCTGGGTTCCTAGGTGGTCTTATGTACCCTTGTTGTTAGCTGTATCCCATCCAGGTTAGGATTAAAGGTGTGAACTAATCTATTTTGTAGCTAGCCTTGAACTCACAGAAACAGAGGAAGTTCTGTCTCTGGAGTTATGAGATTAAGGATGTAGGATGCCATTTCCCCCTTTGCTTGGATTAAAGGTGTGTGTGTGATTGACTCAGTTGTTTATCCTTGTATTCAAGGATCAAAAAATTCCTGAGTTTTCTGCCCAGGATTTGACTGTGTGCTGTTTCTTCAATATTTCAGGTTTTATTAAATATGTAATGTAACACCACAGAGTTCAGATGAAAGAGTTAATAAGTTATATGCCTGGGCCCTACGTCAATCAGTGTAAAAATAATAAAAGTGTCTGTGTGTTTATGTGGGTCTGCCAGACTGCCAGATTGCTAGTCAGTCATCTGGTCCAGGCCCAGAAAGTCAGGGCCAGAATCTAATTACAACACTTATATCCCCAGCCATGCCTCCTTCTACTGGAAGATGGACCCAGCTTCTCTCCAGACACTCTGTGGGCCACACCTCTGCTGTCTATCTGGGATCCATTTCAGGTGATAACATTATCTACCCCACTCATTCCTTCTTTATTATATTATCCTTCTATATGTACTCCCACTCAGCTCCCAAGGAATGACCTCTCTCTCTCCATCAACCCATGTTTCTCTAAACTGTCTCTTACAAACAAGCAGGAACTGCCCTTACTGAGTCCCTGTACAATGACAGCTGTGACTAGGGACTGGACCTATGGCCTGGATACTGCAAGCCAGGTGAGTTAAGTAAGACTGCTCCAGGGCCTGTGTCTGGGATACAGCATACCAGACAGCTTAGGAAAGAACTCTCCCAGGTGATATAGGTGATGAAAAAATTGAAAGGGAGAATCCCATGCTTGCCCACTTCTTCCTGGTTCAGAGATGGCCTAACTTTATTATTCCTCCACATGTCACCAGTACACACAGACACACAGACACACACACACACACACACACACACACACACATTGAAGGTGAGGGGAGCAATGGTTCCAATGATGCTGTGATATTGATACCCAAGACATGATTATGACATGATGGCTTGAAAGTTCAGGCAAAAGAGTGATGAGCAGAGAAAGGAAAATGATCTAATGACCTATAACTAAGTGAACAGTGCAGGGATCAGTGTATCCTGTTCTATGTACAACAAAGCCCTCATAGGAGGGGCAACCTGGACATAGCTGGGTCACAGAATGTTACCTGTCCCTAATAATGCTAAGCACAAGTTTATGAATGATGCCCCAAATCTAGGAATAATAAGTCATATGTAGATAAAAGTTTATCGAAGAAGTCATTCTCTGTTGATTATGTTTCTTCTTGAAGCTTATGAGTTGTTTCTAAAATTGCTAATATAAATTATCTTAATTCTCTTAAGATAAAAGTATTGGGTTTTAGATAGCTATTCAAGTTTTTGATCTTTTTTGTTTTTAAACTTGTATTCATTAATAAAACAGACATACAGTTCATATGTGTTTCCCTTTAAGGCTTTAGCTGGCTTTATGAAATATTTTTGACCACCTTCCTTTTATGCCTTCCATATTTCTAGAATTTCTGTTACATTCTACAGATTATCTTCTCTCTAAGCAGTGGGTCAATGGGATGGTAGGGCTTTGGCTACAGATGTTTCTCTATGTGAATGTGTCTATGAATGCACCTATACATGGTGACAAAGTCATTCCTCAGGAAAATCTATGATCAAGTGGGTTTCCCATTTAGTAACTGTAATGAGCAGAGTCAGCTGAAAAAATATTATAAAAACTAAACAATTCTATTTCCTAAGTAAAGCAATGATTCTCAACTGTGAGTCATAACCCCGTTTGCATTTTTAAGTCTACCAAATTTTACTAAGATTATTTAAACCACAGATATTATATTATGAATAATAACAATAGCAAAATTACAATTACAAAGTAGCAACAAAAATGGATGGGGGTCACCACAACCTGAGGAACTATATTAAAGGGACACAGCATTAGAAAGGTTGAGAACACATTATCTAATGTATTTAACACATAACCTACAAAAAGGAGCCATTGGATTTCATAAATGTGTTTCTGTTCTGAAGAGTTATTTATAGAAGACAACTTAAAAAAAACCACAGATTTCCAGTTGAGCTTCTGAACCTCTAATGTGCCCCTGCAAAAGTTGCTCATGGGTAAAGTTTTCCTGTAATTGCAGGGATATGTAGGATTCGGATGTAGGAATAGGGAAGTAGCAGACATTCTAAGCAGCTGACAGAATAAGGTATAATATGAGGACAAGAATGCCAAGAGGTTCAAGGGTAAAGGCAAGGAAGGCTGCTGGTTTCCAGAATCACATAGATAACAGCTTAGGGCATAGCAGGTTTACTTGTGTTAAGTACTCCCATCCACTCGACAGATCATGTGGGTTAAACAGCACATATTCATCTGTAGGATGCTGAGTCCACCATCAGATAATAAAATCTTTTGCATCTCTCTTTGCATAAGGCCTTGGAGGAAAATGCCAGATATAAAAGAATATACCACATGTCCCATGAGCTTTCCAGAAAGGGGAGGAAATGAACAGGCTGAAGTGTAACCTGAATGCATGATTTCTCACTTGCTTCTCCCCAACCCTGGGAGCAGGGCTTTGGGAACTTTATCTCAGAATCTAAGACTGTTACTGATACAGGAGCTAGTCTATGTCCTTAGTGAAGAAGAAACACCCATGTTCAAATTTGCTAATTGCCCACATATATCTCAACTATGCTAGGGCTGAAAAGAATATTGGTTTTAAACAGCCAAGCCAGGAACACTAAAGATGAGAATCAAAGTGTTTCTGCATCTCAGTATGACAGCCAAACTTTCTCACACTGATAAGGAACAGGCACTCAACTAGGCAGATTTAAGACCACTACTTCATTACCAGCTTCAAAAAGGAAAACATTTAAAAAAAAAAAAACACTATTTAGTAACACATGCAGGGAGAGGCATGGCGAGGAGTTCAGCTCTGAGTCAAAGATGGGCAACAAATGCCCACTCATTTTTACAGGGGAATACTGGATTTCAATCCTATCATTAAAAAGCCAAACCTTTAGTCCAGACACATGGGAGGCAGAGGCCTCTTGGAGTTTGTGGCCAGTCTGTACTATAGAGTGTGTTCCAAGATAGTCAAGCTTTCTTAGAGAATTCTTGTCTAGAAAACCAAACCAAAGCAGAAAAGCCACTTTTGTATGTGGTGTGTGTGTGTGTGTGTGTGTGTGTGTGTGTGTGTGTGTGCCCTCAGTCACTTGCTCTGCAGCCTTCATTGTTTTCTCTCACATTTTCAAGCATGCTGAGCTCTGATATCCTGATTATTCTCTTCATGTTTCCTCTTTTCCAGATGGGAGAGGAGAGATGATCTTTTGGCTGGAGAGGGAAGAGTTGAGAAAGGTGCAGGGGGCCAGACTATAGTGGGACCAGTGGGAAGAGACTTTTAAGGAGAAAAATTAAAGGGAGCAGAGAAGGCCACTTGGATCCTTGTTCTCCAGTTTTTGTTGGGGCTGGGAACATGGTGACAAAAAGAGCTTGCTGCTAAATGTACTTAGAGGCAGAGGAGTGTAAAGGGTGGGGACAGGCAGAGGTCATGCCTCTACCCTGGGTTCACATAGGGGCAGCTGGAGTAATTGAAGACCATTTTCCAAGGCAACAATTCTGGAAATGCACAAGCAAGATAAACAGATGTACCTGCATAGTATGCAGATTTCCAAGAACTCATGCTCTTTGGAGGTGGTTTTGTTTCTCTCCCAGGACCCTCTCACCCTCTCTTGAAATGAAGGCCACCTGAAACTCTAGACTGCATAACTCATTCTCCTGCAGATGGGCTTTGTGGTGTGTGTAATGTTACAGCAACTGCAAATTAAGCTGTTTTCTTGCAATATTTAAATGAATTTTGATGGAGACTGCAGTGATGCAAGGCCTTGACAGAGAAAGGTAGAGAAGACTGAGGTCTGACTGGTAAAATGCAGGGTGAGATTCTACCTTTGCTAGAAATTTCACATCTCTCCAGCTCTTGCCTACTTGGTATATTTTTTTAAACTTTATTTATTTATTATTTTTTTATTTATTCACCTTGGTGTTTGTCTGGAACTGGAACTACAGACAGTTGTCAGCTACCATGTGGGTGCTGGGAATCGAACCCGGGTCCTCTGGAAGAGCAGACAGCGCTCTTAACCGCTGAGCCATCTCTCCAGCCCCTACTTGGTATATTTTTAATGAAGTTGGACCATGACTTTTTCATGAATATTAATTTTTGGCTTCCTCTTAAATTTGATACAAGGTGGTGTTGGGACAGCTCTGGGCAAATTAAGTCTTAAGGTAGAAGTACAGGCACTGTTGGAGCAGGAGAAGGGATAGGGCCAATTTTAAATGAGTATGAAATATACCGTGCATATTATATTTCATCCATGGTAATACATACTGAACATAGACATTTGTATTCCTTTTAAGGAAGCAACTTGAAAGATGGATAGATATATGTGATTCCAGAATGTAGGTCTGTAACATCAAAAAAAAATGCACTTTACAGGTTAATCATTTTATAACCTGTGTGAGCACTTGAACACCTTTGTCCTAGGTATGTGTAGTGTGCTGTTGTTCAAGTCTAGTTTAGGGGGAGGATATTTAACGTCCATGAGTACAAAATGGAATCAGAAAGCCACAGCATATGAGAGTATAACTTGCTAAAAAAACAGAGAATATTATGGAAGTAAATTTTCTTCAACATGCATGAATATATTACATGTATATGTGTCTTAGTAAAATACAAGTGTATGTGTTTAAATTATACAATAACATTACATATGAATAAAGGCTCCCATAAAATTACAAAGACATGTACTTTTCAAAAAATATACAAATCCAGCAACAGATGCTCTTGACACAACGTTTGAATAAAAGTTATGTAGAAGTTATTCAACGTTATGATTCTATGAAAACTAAAATACTATTTCAATAATAAAGTAAAGCATAAATTTTAAGATGAAGGATGGAATTTGTAAATCTTTAGCCATTGTTGTGAGGGAAATTCAGATGGCATAAGAGATTACACTAACCCTCCAACTGTATTAGAACAATATAAAGATCTTTGTATGTAATCTAAAATCTCACCTTGGGTGTAATCTATGACCTCTTTGCCTCACTGGTTGGGCTGAGCATGTAGGTCAGGAAATAAAGCCCTTGCCCTGGCATATGTGAAGCCCTAGGTTCAATCTCTGATACCTACAAGAATAAATCAACTGAATGTCAGTGGGTATATACAAAGGAAAATACTGTTTGTTTGTTTTCTCAGCATGCCATTTAATGTATTAATGGAGTCCTTTATTCTTCTGAATGTAGAATTGATTTAAGATAGTAGAGCCACATGAAGAAGAAATAGGAGGAGGAGAAGGAACAGAGGTCCATCATCTGTCCCTAGAACACCTGTCCATGAAGATTTTTAGATTAGCATTTCAGTGCCTTTTTGTCCCAGAGCAAGATGTGTGTGGCTTCTTCTCATACCACCAACATCTTGACTACCTATACTGACCATGTCAACCCTTACTTCTCAGCAATTCTTTCATCAATAAAGAGGTAGAGTCTCAAAATGTTTGTTCCATTGCCTTTGTGATTGCTAAAATATTGATGCAAATATCTTAATGATCCTAGTATTATGGAGATGCCCTTTAAAAGGAGCAACCAAAAGCTATCCTTTCATAATGTGACATAATTGAGACATCTTCCATATTGTCTACACATCACAGAAAATATGCAAGTATGGTGGTGGTTTACAGTGACCAGTACATTCTCCATTATCACTCTCTGTTACTGTGCTGCCTTCAACTTAAGCCACCACCATATTTACAGGGAAGGACATGGGAGAATCACTATGTTCCTAGATGGAGATGAATTCTGCCACTGTTTGCAAGTCCATTCCAAGGCTATTAATGCCTGGGAGGTGGATTATAGCCAAAATTATTCAAATGTAATATATTATACAAGCATTAATATTTATTAAAGGGTTAAACAAGCATTCACAGATACAAGGTATCTTTAAAGTAATTTTAAGAGAGTCAGAACATTTGCACTGCATCAGGGGCTGGATATTCTGAGGTCACTAGGATTCGCCGAGGTCACTAATGCTTCCTTGGGTAACAACTGAATCCCACTACAGTGGGTAGGTTCCCTGATGAAGAGTTCACCACTCCAGGAGGTAAATGCTGGCAAGGTGCCTCAGGCGATCACTGAGGTGGAGTATGGCAGGGAGAACAGCTAAGTGTGACCACCTGAGGTCAGTTACACTTCAAACTGGCTCCTTTATTAAGCAAGCTTTCAAGATTCCCCCTCTGCTTTTGTCCTGTACCCTCAACATTGCCTTCCCTTTAGTCTTCGAGAAATTGGCAGGTACTTTTGACATTGTCATTCACCTTTTGACCAGTAAAGGTGACAGGCATTCTTGAAACTGTTGTTCCCATTTAGTTTGATGGGGGTGGGAGGTATGTATTTTGTGTAAATATGTATCCCTGGCTGGACAGAATTTGCTGTGTAAACAAGACTGACTTTGAACTTACAAACATCTACTTGCTTCAGTCCCCAGCCTAAAGGGATTCAAAGCAGTCACAACCTTTCTGTGCTCCCACAGATGATTTTGTGAATACCACTACAAAGACAGAAAGATGAGAATGAAGAGGGACGGAAATATTGAAAAGCTTTATTATAAACTATAAAAGATGAAGATGAATTTCTTTATAAACTTACACAGACAATATTTAATTACATGAAAATAAGCAATGAAGCTGAGAGTCACTGACACAAACATCACTATAAAGCCTGGAGCCCACTAACAGGTTTCACTTAACATGATAGGGAGTAAATGAAATAAGGTTATATATTTTAGACCTGATGAAAAAATTAACTTTGCTGAAGTTTTGCTTTTACAAACTCTTTGCCTGTTACTTAAGTCCCTTTCTCTTAACAGAAGAAACAAATGTTTGTCAAACTGCTTTGGAGAAATGACCTTGGCTGCCAGCTGCTCAGAGATAAAATCTTGCTTGTTCCAAGATAATGTGATTCTTTGTCTTCATGAAGGGCTGAATTGCCTAGAGAATGCCATTTGAAGATAATTAAACACCACAGTTTCTCCTTGAAGACTAGCTTAGTTGCTCTATGATCAATGAATTGTGTAGGTATTGTCTTCTGCTATGGATCTTGCTGTCAGTTTGTGGAGAGTAACCTATAGTCCTAGTAATCAAACAGCCTGGATTGTTTGGGGATCCCCACATGAGCCCCTTTGCCAAAATTTCAATTATATGAAAACCCATTCCTGAAGATTGCAAATAGGGCTCTTTCTCCCCCATTATTGGACAATTTCATTTTGATTGCTTTCATACATGTACATATTTAGGAAGCATTTACTGAATTAAGTCTCTATCTTACCCCTCAAAAAGGCCTTAATTTTAGCAGTCTCTCATTATTCCCTCTCTCATCCCCTCCTCTCACTCCCTCCCTACTTGATCCTTCCATGTTCCAGTCCCAACATGTATTGCTATCTATTTTATTTCCATTTTCTATGTAGATCTATCTGTACTCTAGTCACTTACTCTATAGTGAACCTCTGACTCTACAGTTTATAGCTTGCCTATCATGGTCTGAGTGACTATTATCCACATATAAATGAATACATACCATATTTGCCTATTCTTGGCTGAGTTACCTAACTGCAATAAAATAGTCTTTTTGTATGCTGTGAATATGTGCTGATATGAATAGTTGATTTTTTAAAAAAGCCAGTTTGAAGTGTATGCTCAGCCACCATAGGGCCCTATGGCAAGACTTAATATAGCCATGTAGGAAGTCCAATAGAGGTACAGGGAGAAGAAAGGCATGGTCAGAGCAGAAGGCAGACTCATCATAGGAACATGATATATTGGAACACAGGTAAAGCAAGAAGACATGTGTCTACATAGATTAACAGAAATGGGTTAATTCAAGGTGAATGAGCTCATTAATAATAAAACAAGCCTAAGCCATAAACCAGACAATATTTCCTTAATATTTAATATCTGAGTGATTATTTTGTGAGTGACTGCAAGGCTATCTGGGCAGGACAAAAGAGAGAAACTTCCTTTTACATTTAACTTGGGATGACTTTTTTTCTAATTTAATTCATTTACCTGCAAATTTCAGGCTGCCATTTTTTAAACATCAGAGTAATACTCCATTGGGTAAATACCCTACATTTTTCATCCATTTTTCTGTTGAGATACATTTAGTTTGTTTTCAAATTTTGGCTATTACTAGTAGAGCAGCAATGCACATCATGAGCAAGTGTTTCTTTGGTAGTGTGAAGCATCCTTTGAATATATGCCTAAGAATAATGTAGGTGGGTGTTGAGGTATATCAATTGCATCTTCTTGAGAAACTATGGCACTGATTTAAAGCAGCTCTACCAGTTTGCACTCCATGAGCAAAGGTTAAGTATTCTCTACATTCTACATTCTCATTAGCATGAGCTGTCATGCATTTTTGTGATCTCAGCCACTCTGACAGGTATAGGATGAAATCTCATGTTGTAAATGGTTCTGGCCCAGATTTTCTGGGCCTGGACCAAAGGTTTAGTCTCACTCTCAACCCTGCTTTCTTTCAAATAATCACACATAGGCATATATTATTTTTATGCTGATTGACCTAGGGCCCAGGCATATAACTTGCTTGCTCTTTAGTCTTAAACTAACCCATCTATCTTTTCCTATTCAGCCATGTAGTTCAGTATCTTTTCTCAGAGCAGCATTTCAATTTCTTTCCTCTGCACCTGCTGCAATCACAATGTTGTGTCACCATTTCATCTCTGTAGCATCTGCCTTGCAGCTCTGTGTCTGGCATCTGTCTCTATTCTTCCTGTACTCAGAGTTATCTTAGCCTGGTAGCCCCACCCATACTTCCTTTCTGCCTTTTGGTCAATCAGCTTTTTATTAAACCCATAAGCAGGAAAATTATTTAAAATGTAACACATAATCCACTATAATCTCAATGTGGTTTGGTTTGTGTTTCTTCCGGACAACTAAGGATATTGAACAGTCCTTTTAAGTGTTTATCATCCACTATAATTTCCTCTTTTGAGAATTTCATTTAGATTTGGACCCTATTTTTAATTGAGGAAGTAGTAGTTAAAAAGCATAATTAACTCCAGGGCTCCAGTGGAGTTTGTAGGAACAAAATCCTGGACATTAGTGATGTTTAGGATATTGAAGCTGGAACAAGGAGTAACAGCTGTTTATAAACTGGATACCAGTTATACTGTGGTCAGGAGTGATGTGCAAGGGGCTCTTTTTACTTGAAAATCTAATGCTGGGTTAGAACAAGCTACTAAGGTACATAAATCAAGTTTCAAGCTAGTCATGTCTTTGTACAATAAGAATAGATGATTTCAAGTCACTTAACAACTGTACCTTAACTTGCTATACATAGATACTTAGGAGTAATAAATTATAATTCATGTGTCACTGTAGGGACAAAATTAATTCAGACATGATTCAACTACTAGAAAAATATAAATAATAAACATTTTGTACAAATATGTGTTCTGTTGAAATCAAATGGCATTTTCATATTGCTGCCGCCCACCTTGCTTTCACAGGCCAGCCTTTGGCCACAAAGACAGAGAAAAAAATCAGACCAAAACATGGGAAAATGTAAATTAAAGCTGTTTGAGCATATTTCATATGTATATTGTGATGTGTGATGAGTTATTCTTTGTGATACTTTCACGTTATACTATGAGAAATTTGAGGACGGGATCTATATTTCAGAAATGCTGAGATAATTAATGGCTAAATACTGTGATTTGTGAATTTACCAAAAAATAATCTAAGTATAATTTTAGACTGTTATCAGTTTTGGTAGGGTACTGGTAGAATTTGATTGTTTATGAATGATAATTGTTGAAAGTATACAGTGGAGTACATAGTGTTAATATGACCATCCCTGCCTGTGTATAGATACCACTCCCAAAATGGATAGCTGCAGGGACTATCAGCTTAGAGTATCTGTGCCTCAGCAATGCTTGCTGGATAAGCCACCAGAAAGACAGATTCCATCCTCAACAAAATAGCAATGAGAAACTACTTTGTTCCTGGTACCTAAGGCAATCAATGGCTATCAGAATAGACAAAGCCATATCCTTAGCCAGTCTATGACAGCCATATGCCTTCAGAATGTAGAGTTTGAATCCCATTAGGATGGCTTTTCTCAGGCTTCACTGTGGCAGTCTTTAGTACTGAAACATTGTTATACTGTTTCCTTGAAGATCTGAGTACAAGGAGTGTTGTTTGAGGTTTCTGTGTCCGGAAAGAGCATGCTACTGTGTCAGTAGGTGAACACAAATGCTGACCTACAGCCTTTTGACTCCTTACAAATACATTGTCAAGCAGTTTTTCCTTGGTGAAAGCTGAGAAGATTTTCAGAGTGGAGCTATTCATATTCTCTGGAACCTCAGGTCCTATGACCATTTATTTGTAAACTGTTCATTTGCTGCCACAGGATTTCTGTCAGTAAGATGTTGATTCCTGGTCCTTGGGTAATCCATCCTGTGCTGGTCAGAGATGGAGCTAGCAATGTGATCTGAATTTTCGCAACCAATCTTTTCTGCCATCTGAACTAGGTGTCCTCTGCCTGTTCACTGGGCACACCCCCATAGGAGGTCACCCATCTATTCAGTTCCCATTAAGTTTCCCAACATGGGGACCAGGGTAGCTAGAAGGAAACAGAGTCATCTTCTGAGGCTGCAAAATAGGAAGTAAATGTCTAAACAAACTAAGTGTAAGTACCATATAAAGTTGACACAGGGAGTCACAAAGGAGTCTCATGGAGTTTCCCAAAGGGCAAGTACACTCATGCGCATGGCTGTCCTCTTCAACTTCATATATCTCTTGTGCCTCACTTTATGTATCTTATGTATCTCCTAGATGGGCATGACAGAATTTAGCATCCTTTTCCACTCAGGCATTATATTTAGAGTAGATCTGGTCTTTATCTGCTTGTTCTGCCATGTACCTATAATACTAAATTGAGAAAAGATCAACAGAGATTTTGCTTGTGCCCAACTTAGCTGTAGGACCAGCTAGCCATGGCACAAATCCTAGGAGGATGCCTATCTGAGTTATGGCCGGGAAGCACAATAGGTTCTTTTGCTCTAGCTAGATAGAAGTAGTGATTAGGCAAGGGAAAACTATTGTTAGTGGGTTTAATGCTGCAACATCATAAGAGAGAGAACAAGGGTCCATCTTCCTGTAGACTCACTAAGAGACCAAGCAGCCTGCTGACATCATGAAAAGGAATATTTGGTGCAATCTCAGTATTTTCTCTTAGCGCCTGAGGTATTCAGGAGATCTATGCTTGAACCAATCCCAGTCTTTCCCCTTCAGCAGCAATCATACCTCTCCTATGCCTCTATGGCAAGTTCTCCACAATCTCTCCTGGGTGGGAAAAATTTCAATGTTCTTCCCAGTTTGTTGAGTTTATACTCATGCAAGTGTAGCATAATATGTTTTAAGAATCCATGGTGGACAATACACATTCAGGAGGCCTGGTAATCAGTTATGATCCTTTAGTAATTTTCTCAGTGTCTTTTGACCTTTCAAGACTGCTGGCAATGGCATGAAGAAGCTCTTCTTGGCTTTCAGACTGTTCATTTGTTCTAGGATACCTAGGCAGTATAAAAGAATTCTGCAGGCATTATTTGTAATAGCAAGAACCTGGAAACAACCTAGATGCCCCTCAACTGAAGAATGGATTAAGAAACTGTGGTATATCTACACAATGGACTACTACTCAGCACTAAGAAAAAATGATATCCTAAAATTTGCAGGCAAATGGATGGACTTGGAGAATATCCTCCTGAGCGAGGTATCTCAAACCCAGAAAGGTAAGCAGGGGATGTACTTACTCATTAGTGGACTATAAACAAAAAAGCAAAAATCAAAGCATGTCCAAGCTACAAACAACAACCACTGAGCAGCTTGGGGTCTGAAACACCTTGGACTGGCACCTTGGATCATACTCCCTCTAGAGGAACACCTGACTCCGTTTTGATGTTGGGGTGAGGAAACTGGATTTGCCAGAAGTGGAGGCTGAACTGAGCAATACTGTGTCCTTGGGACCTCCTGCCCTTGCTGGTGAGGAGATGGGGAGGTGTGGATAAGAGAGAGTGACTGGAGGGGGTGGGAGGGGGAAGGGTCCTTGAATAAGGATATACATGGGTAGAAAATGTGACTTTATTCATAATAATAAAAAAGAAGTATGAAAAAGAAAAAAAGAATTCTGCAGTTACTGCCTAAGGTCAAACTGCCTAATTTTCCAAAATATATACTTCCTTAATAGAAAATGAGCATGAGAACAAGCAAAAAACCCTAAATTTAAAGACCCTACACTTTCCCCTGGAAGTGATTGTGAAATATATTCTAATACTAGAATGTCTAGTAATACTTAAGACACTTGTGCTGTTCTCCAGCGAGATATGCCATCTTAGCTGTATCATGTAAGTGCAGAGTATTTTGTGATGTCCATATGCTGGAGATGTCTCTCTCCTCTTCAGGTCAAATTTACAGCTTCAATATAACTGGCCATTGAGAATGGAATTGTCTTGTGAAGACCTTGCCCCAAAAGACAGCTTGCTGTGCAATGTTCAATAAAACAACAAGGCCTGCATGTTTCTTTGGGTTTCCCATGATGACACAATGAGTCAATGTTATCAACTTTTATCCAAGGAGGCCTCATTGAGAAGTTCCAGCAGCATGACCTGGTATCCTGAACATGTTTAGCCAAGGGACTTGTAGTGGGTGATGACTGAGTATGTGGATGCCTGTTGACTGCTTCTCTTGGCAGTCTGTATTCTGTCTGCTCTGTTGGGCCCAAGGGTAGGAAATCAACACAGGGCTGATTCCAGTAGCCCTAGACACCCTAGTTTGTTCATAGTTTGTTGGAAAATGCAGACAAATCCCTCACCAGCACTACTGTGGGTCTGATGGTGGCCTGGTATGCACACTGCATAGTGAGAGTAAAGTTGGGATGGTTTGGAGACATGGGGCTTTGTGCATGTTGTCTGCAGGCTGTCCTTCAGTTATTTGGTTTTGTCAAGAGAGGTTAGACCTCTTACCTGATTACATGTCCAGAGTTATACAGTTATTTATTTTTCTGAATTAAAATGAGGGATATCGGAGTTTCATAGAAGTTAGAAAACTTAGTAAGTTCAGGAGAGTTTCTGCATACACAAGAGCCCTCCCAAGAGTTGTAAAATTAGTAAAGGAAATTCTGGGTTTGAGGATCCTCTAGCAAATTGTTCAACATTCTCCAGGGTCACCACTATTCTGAGCTTTCACTCATCCTCTGGAGGAACTTTTAATGATACATTTAGTCTTGAGTAATCCATAGTCTTGTAAGTTCCCTCATATGCCCCTGTTGGAAAATCCCAATATCCTAACTGGTTCACTGGATGGAATCATGTTTTTGGTTTAACATAGGTGAATCTGTGGTCAATAGGAGTTTGTTCATATTTGCTCTGGAAAAGTCACACAACTGGTGAGGGCTCTGCAGATGAGAAGAGACAGGTATCTGAACAGAACGAGGGTAGAATTTGCCTTTCCTTCTAGAAGAGAATAAGCAGCAGCTTCAACAAGTCACTAGAAGCCTCTTCTTGGCTTTGAGTCTGAAGTCCTGCTCCAAATCATAACTAAATCAGGAAGAGATCTCTGAAAGACTTGGCATAAAGAGAAGGCCCTGGAAGGTGGCTCTGCTTGATGGGGCTGATAAGGTAAAATACACCAGCAAGGTGTTATCTTAAAATAGTAGAAGGGTACCCAAAAGAGATCAACAGATCATAGTTCTTCAGCATAACTGAGAGTGGAAACAACTGTGTCTGAAGGAAGTTCTTCCTTCAAGGTATTGCCCTTCAAAGATTATCAGGCTGTGTTTAACTTCTCACAGAGAAGATGAATTGCCAAGTTCTAGGGGAAATTTATGTTGATCAAAAATAACCAAAACCAAACAAACAAAAAAGAAACTCTTATCTTGCTAGAGAAGGGTCAACCCCCTCACATACTTTTGATGCTTCTCTGCCATCCAATTGGAGCTCATTCCTACTCCAATCTAAAACCAGTAGGCCCAGCCAGTGGTGGGACACACATTTAATGGCACCACTAGGGAGGCAGAAAAGGCAGATCTCTGTGAATTTAATGTTAGCCTGGGCTACAGAGCAAGTTTCAGGACATCGAGCATTTCACAGAGAGAATGGACCACACAAAAACAAAACAACAACAACAAAATCAGGTAATCAAACAAACAAACAAAAAACCAAAAAGACACAAACTTTTCCCACAAAACATAGGGGTTCTTTAAAAAACAACAAAAAACCCCAACAGTGGTGCTTGGCTGGAGTCTTAGTAACAGCTGGCTCCTGTGTTCTGGTCTGGAGAGATTGCAGAATCCAACTGTCCACGGGAATTCAGTTTTTAACCAGTTCTTGGATCTGACTGGGGTCTTGGCTACTAAAAGGTCAACAGAGAAGGATCATTGTTCCACAGGCGTGCTGGAGACAGATACCATGGAGCTCAAACTTGAATACAGAGAATTCTTCCAGGTCTCAGAACCACTTCAAGATATGCTGGTTTTCCATTGAGATTCTTTGTTTATGCCATAGCCATGGAGACCTGGTGCTTCAGCCACAAGCAGGGCAATTCCTCCAGCCTTTGAGATAAGTGAGATGTGGGACATCTACCACTTGTTATACTCAGAGCCCTGCTCTCTGCAGACTTGCTCTATAATGAAATATTCTCATATGGCATACCAAGAGCCCTGAGACCTGACACCTATTGATAGTGCTTGGTTAGGTACCCAGTAGCCTGGGAAAACTTAGTGCTGAGCAACCATATGTATCTCTGAGTCACTTAGCTTCCTCTCTCTACTTTTCTGTTCAAGTATCTAGTTTTCTGTTTAAAGTCTGCTGTTTGCTAAATAAAATATAGTCTTATTTATTACTGAAGGGAGGGAAAAGGTATGAATAGTTCATCTCGGAAAGATGGAGTGGCAAACAGTTGACCTCTGGTGGGCCTGGACACAGTAGGAACTTCTGGAGGAGGTCAGTGCCATTTCAGTAAGTCAAATGAAGCTGTGAAGAGAGACAAGCAGCCATATAGGGCAACTGAGACTATAGAGTCCCAGCATTACTGCAGACTGAGGGATGAGAGACTAGAAATCTTAGTATACCTTAAGGTCACCCTGAGCTACAGACCAAGTTTTATATTGAAGCTTGGAGAGAAGGTGGTACTAAGGTTCTTGTTTGCACCTACTCCTTTACCTGCCAGAAACCTTCCCTCCAACCCCTCAGACATTCAGTCAACTTGACACACTGCTTTTACCTGGTAGCAAACAAAATGCCAACTCTCATCATGGCGGTTTATGTGGTCATCTGTCTACATAGCAGAAAATATTAACATAAGGAACCATCTTTTCTTATGTATGAGCTGCACAAAGGCAGATTTAGTGTTTCGGAGATTATACAATGGCCCATGTTACTGTACATTATTAGACCCTGGCTGGTCAGAACAATCTTACTGGAGAAATCATTCATGGTCCTGCAGCCTGCCTCACTCCTGTACTGATGCATAGTTACGTATGCTCATATCATGTCCTCTTACTCCTGGACCCTGCTGGGTACCTCCAGCTCCAGCCTTTTTTCTTGAGGCTCATAATGTGTACACCTATCTCTCCAACAATGATTTCTTTTCACTGAAACATGGTCCAAATTGTATCTAGAAACTCTCTGGACAATAACTATGTTATCGCTATCTGGTGCCCATTACTGGTAATCATTTCTTCCATGTCTCCCTCTTTTCCTTCCTTATATTATCCTTCCAGATGTAATGCCACTCAGCTCCCAGGCCTGAAAGCTCTATCAACCCATGTCTCTTTCAACCATGTGTCTCTCACAAACAAACAGGAA
>PVIH01016521.1:25771-45409 GCA_004025045.1 Sigmodon hispidus
CACACACACACACACACACACACACACACACACACACAAACTTGCACTTACTCAAAGTGGAGGGCAATTGTTCCAATGATGCTGTGATATTGATACCCAAGACATGATTATGACATGATGGCTTGAAAGTACAGGCCATAGAGTGCTGAGCAGAGAAAGGAAAATGACATAGTGACCTGTGACTAAGTAGGTAGTGCAGGGGTCACTGTATCCTGTCTTATGAACCACAATGGCCTCATAAGAGAGCCAGATTGGACACAGCTAGGTCACAGAATGTCATTTGTCCCTAATGCTGAGAACAATTTTGTGGATGATGGCCCAAATCTCACAATAATATGTCATTTGCAGATAAAAGCACATCGAAGGATTCAATCTCTGTCAATTATATTTCTTCTTGAAGTTTATGAATTGTATCTAAAATTCCTAATGTGAGTTGTCTTAATTCTTTAAAGGTAAAATTCTTGGGTTTTAAGCAGCTATTCGAGTTTTTGATATTTATTTTTTAAAAAAAAACTGGTACTCATCAATAAAACAGAGTTGCAATTTACTTGTGTTTTCCTTCCTCACTATAACTACCTTTGTGAAATGTTTTGGACCACATTACTTTTACATTTTTTGTTTTATATATATTTCAATATTTCTGTAATTTGCTACAATCTGCAGATTATCTTATCTCTAGGAAATGGGTCATTGGGTTGGTAGGGCTTTGGCTACAGATGTTTCTCCATATGAATATGCATGTGAATGCACCTGTATGAGGACTTGTACATGGTGACAAAGTCATCTCTCAGGAAAATCTATGGTCAAGCGGGTTTCCCATTTAGTAACTGTAATGAGCAGAGTCACCTGGCAAATATTATAGAAGCTTCACACTAACATTTCTTAACCTAACGCAGTGGTTGTCAACTGTGAGTCATTACACTGTTTGCCTTTTTGGATCTGCCAACTTTTGCTAAGATTATCAAAAACACAGATATTACTACTCATAAAAATAGCAAACTTCCATTTACAATGTAGCAACAAAAATGGTTGGAGCTCACCACATCCTCAGGGACTATATTAAAGGGGCACAGAATTCAAAAGCTTGAGATCATGTGACCTAACGCATTTAGCATGTAAGTTAATAAAAAAGTACCACTAGATTTCACCAGAACATTTCTATCCTGGAGAGTTATTCATGGAAGATAACTTAAAAAAATCATGCAGAGTTCCTATTGGGCTCATGAACCTCTGTTAATCCACTGCAGCATTTGCTGATGAGTACAGATTTCCTGTCATTTCAGGAATATGTAGGATTTGGAAGCTGAATAGGAGCAGGGAAGCAGTAGACATCTTAAGGAGTTGACAAAGTAGGGTCCCTTCCCCAGTCTAATGTGGGGACAAGAGTGACAAGAGGATCAAGGGTAAAGGAAGGATGGCTGCTGGTTTCCAGAATCACATAGATAACAGCTTAGGGCATTGCAGTTCTTGATGTTTACTATTTTAAGTACTCCCATCCACTCCATAGCTTCTCTGGGTTAGACAGCAAGCATCTATCTTTTAGGGTTCTGAGTCCACCATCAGAGACTGAAATCCCTCTACATCACCACTTTGCTAACCCCTGAGAGGAAACACCATATATAAAGGAATACACTCAGTGTCTTTTGAGCTCTGCAGAAATTTGAGGAAATGAACAGATTGAGGTGCACCCGGGAGCAGGGTCTTGGAAAATTTATCTCAGAATCCAGGGCTGGCACCGATGAAGGTGTTAGGTCTCTATTCTTAGTGAGGAAAGAGCATCCATGTTCAAATTTTCAAGTTGTTCATATATATCTCAAGGATGCTAGGGCTAAAAGGAGGGTTGGTTTGAAATAGCTAAGGCTGGAACCCCAAAGATGAGAAACAAAGAGTTTCTGCAGCTCAGTGACAGCCAAATTGTCTCATATAGATGAGGACCAGGATCCCAGATAGGCAGAGTCAAGATCACTACTGCATTCTCAGGTAAAAGAGATGAAACATAAACAGAACTATCCAGCCTCTAGGCATACTTGCAGGCAGAGGCACAGTGAAGGATTGCAGCCTGAGCCAGGGATAAGCAGCATGTGCCCATACATCTCTCCAGCGGAATACTGGTTTTATTTCCTATCATTAATTATCTACACTTTGAATACTTGAATCAGAAAGGCAGAGACCAATTTGAGTTTGTTGCTAGCCTGGTCTAGAGCAAGTTTCAAGACACTCAGGCTTACACAGAGAAAGCTATGTTAAAAACCCAACAAACCAAAGCAGAAAAGTTACTTTTGAATGTGGTCATGGGTGTGTGTGTCTCCAAAGAACTTAGGCACTCAGGTTTTGGGGCAGATGACTTCTGTAGCCTTGGTGAGGTATCATCCCAGAGAAAAAAAAATGGTGTTGATTTCTACAGACAGAAGTAAAAGTAGGCAAAGAAACCCTTTGTGTGAACTCTGGAGACCTTTATGCCTGGCTGCTTATCTTATCAAGACCAGAGCACTCAGTTAAGCAATAGCTTGGTGCTCCAAGTTTGCACACCCACATACCCATACATTGTACCATTCTTGCAAGCCTATCATGCCTATTATATCCCCTCAAAATGTCCCTTGTGTACCTCAAAGGCTCAACCCACAGGAGCTGTTTTATAACACCTATCATGAAGATTTAAGAACAGCTTTTAAGTGACATCTGTGCTTCAGAGCAAGATGTGGGTGGTTTCTTCTTGTGTTCTACACTGACCATGACAACCTCTTACCAGCTAATATTTCAGCAATAAAGAGGTACATTGCTAAAATGTTTGTTCCACTGCCCGTGTGATTACTGAAATATTGATTCAAATATTTATAATTGATCCATTATGGAGATGCCCTTTAAAAATAGCAAGTAAAAATTATCCTTTCACAATGAGGCATAATTGAGGCATCTCATATTGTCTACATATCACAGGAAATCTGCCAGTACAGTGATTGTTTACAAAGATCTGCACATTTTCCATTATCATTGTCTGTTACTGAGCTGCCTTCAACTTACCACACCACCATATTTACAGGGAAGAATAGAGGTAAACTTCTGCTGAGAATCAGTGTGTTCCCAAATGGGGATGAATTTTGCCACTACATGCAAGTCCATTCCAAAGCTTTCAATACTTGGGAAAGAGGTAGGTTTCCTGATGATGATTTCAGCACTCCAGGAGGCAGATGCAGACAAGGTGGCTCAGATGAGTTCTGAGGTAAGGTAAGGGCAGTAGGAATAGATAAATGTGACCACCTGAGGCCAGTTACACTCCAAACTGGCTCCTTTACTAAACATTATTTCAAGATCCACCTCTGCCTTTGTTCTGGACCCTCAACATTGCATGTCACCTTAGCCTTAGAGAAATTGACAGGCTCTTTTGACATTGTCATTAATTTTTTTGACTACTATGTGTGACGGGAACTCTTGACACTGTTGTTTCCATTTAGTTTGAGTGGTGGGGAGGAGGTATGAATGTTGTGTAAGTATATAGCCCTAGCTGGCCTGGAACACTCTATATAGACCAGGCAGACTTCTAACTCACCAAAATCTACCTGCTTCTATCTTCCTCCTACTAAAATTAAAGACAGTAACAACCATTCTAGGATCCCGTGGACATTTTTGTGTATAACATTACAAAGACAGAAGGGTGACAGTGAAGAGGGACAGAAATATTGACAAGGTTTATCATAAACTACAAATGATTAAGGTGAATTTTCACATAAAGTTACTCAGACATTATTCAATTACATGAAAATAAGCAATGAAGTTGAGAGGCTCTGTCACAAACATCACTTTAAGGCCTGGAACACACTCACAGGTTTCACTAAAACATTATAGGGAATAAAGGAAATAAAGTTATATATTTTAGACCTGATGAAAATTTAAGTTTGCTGAGCCTTTGCTTTTATGAATTCAGTGCCTATTCACTAGGCCCTTTTCTCTTAACAGAAGCAGCAAATGTTTGTGAAACTGCCTTGGGGAAATGATCTTGGCTGCCAAGTGCTCAGAGAGCAAATCTTACTTGTTCCAAGATAAATGGACTGGGTTTTTCTGCCTCTATGAATGAGCTGAATTGCCCAGAGAATGTGAATTGAAAATAACTTATTTTTAAAAATGTTTCTCCCTGGAGATTAACTTAATTGCTCTATGTAGGCCCTACTCCAACTTTCTTATGACAAATTAGTTGTATAGGTGTTGTAGTCTACAATGGATCTTGCCATCAGTTTGTGAAAAGCAACTTATAGTCTTGATAAACACCCTGGGTTGTTTGGATCCCCATAGGAGCCCCTTGGTCAAAAACTCAAGTAGATGAAACCCATTCCTGGTAAGCTTCATTTGGTGACAAGAGATATGACCATTTGGGACTCCCCCATTATTGGATAATTTCATTTAAATTGCCTTCAGGAATGTATATATTTAGAAAGCTTTTGCAGAATTAACTCCCCATCCTACCACTGAAATGGGCTTTAGTATTTAGCTGTCTCTCGTTATTCCCTCCCTCATTTCCTCTTCTATCTCCTTCCCTCCCCACTTGGTCCTTCCATTCCTGTCCCAACATCCATTACTATCTATATTAGTTCCATTTTCTATGGATATCTACCTGTTCCCTTAGTCACTTACTCTGTACTTAAGCTCTGATTCTACATATTGTATCTTGCTTATCATTGACTTAGTGACTATTGTCCACATATAAATGAATGCATACCATAAAAGGTCTTGGTTATCTAACTCTTATATGATGTTCTTTCTGTATGCTGTGAACATGTGTTGCTACCATTAGATAATAACAAAAAGGGTTTGGTGGCATGAGCTGTCTGTGGAGACTTTTGTAGTAAGACTAGAGTTTATTCCTGGTTCATGAACACACATCTTGAAGCTCATTCTCTATACAAAAACACAAAACTCAGTATTGATACTTGGGGAGGGACTGGGGCCTACCTAAACTGGATATCACTGCACTAAGTTTACAGTGTTCTCTTCCAATAGACTTCTGCTATGCTACTGAATTCAAAGCTATTTCCACAAAGCTTGTGTAATTAGGCAATCAATATATAATTTGACTAAAGGCTCACTTCATGAGATGGAACCCAAAAACAAGGCTTCATTAGTGACCAATAACCAGATACTAGATAGTCTAGAGACTTAGAAGAAAAGCAAATACTACTGTTCTAAAAGCCGTCTGGCAATAAAACAATTCATAAGGACATTAGGTTATACTCATAGACCAGTATCTTGCTCAGCCACAATAAAAGAGGTTTCCTCCTGCAATAGATGGGAACAAATTCAGAGACTCACAGTCAGACAGTATGTGGGGTCTGAGAGACCTTGGAACATACAGACTTAAATGGAATGTCTCTATCAACCCCTTCTCTCAGGACTCACGGAACTCTGCAGAAGAGGAGGCAGAAAGAGTACAAGAGCCAGAGAGGGTGGAGGACACCAGGAGAACAAGGCCACTGAATCAAAATGATTAATTCACATATAAACTCTCAGAGACCAAGGCAGCATGCACAGAGTCCACAATGGTAGGCATCCAATGGGGTCCTTGAGATGAAAGGATCAGTAAACACATAGCCCCATTTCCAGCTCAGAAGCCATCTCTAATTGATAAGCACTTGCAAATGAAAATTTATCTTTTTCCAAGGAAGTATAACAGGGGAAATACACTTTTTTCATGTAGGCCACAGGCCCAGCAGTAGATGTTCAAATTAAAATTAACTCAAGGGAATCTTTGAAGGGTCTTTGTCTCATAATGTTTTGTCTTGGGTTTCTCTGCTGCTGCTGTGGTATTTTTTTTTATTTTGTAAGGTTCTTTATTTATAATTTTTAATGTTTCTCACAATTTTACTTTAAAAAGTCCTTTGCATACATGCAAAGCGTGACAAATTTAGTGTTATTTGAGGATTCCTGAGTGTGTGAACAAGTGGGTCTCTATGTCTATATCTGTTTCCTGTGCTTTTCTTGTGCTCTTTTTCTTCTGTTCATCGATTTTTGTCCTATTCGGAAAGCAGCGTGTTTCTTTTTTATTTTATTTTATTTATATTATGAATAAAGTCATATTTTTTATCCATGTATAACCTTGTTCAAGCTCCCAGAACTGTGTTTCTTAATGAGAGACAGAAAGGATGTAGATCCATATGTTAGGAAAGATTGGGGCAAACACAGAGAAATACAGGCAGGGGGAAATGTAATCAGCATATATAATGTGACAAAAATCATCTATGGTCAATAAAAAGTAAAAAACTCTATAAAAAAGAAACTTTCTTATTTGCTCAGAAAAAGCATTTTCAGGTGGTAACCTAGACACAGCTGTCCATGAAACTATATCAGAACTCTTCTTTTATAAACAATTACCTTAGACCTGGGCTTGTCTTTCTTAAGCATTAGCAAGGGTAGTGGTCTCATGGCTAAAGAATTCCAGTCAGAGGTGAGCAGATTTCAGCTCCTGGGTTGCCCATCCGAAGAATACCTCTCTGGGTACGGGATAATACCCAAGGGTCTGATCTCAGACTCTTGCTAGCAGACAGGCCCTAGGATTTAGCTCAGAGGGGGCTCTTCCAGAAACCCCTAAAAGAAGAGACCTCGCACAGTCAGGCCCGTCCTCCAGGGCAAACTGCGTCATCAGAGAAGAAATGACGCCTTTGAAACTCAGACTCATGTTCCAGAGCAGAGTCAGAGATGGAGCAGATCCCTTGCTCAGAGCAGACAGAGACAGACAAGCCCTCTAGCCACAACTGAATAAGAGCTGACTAATTGTGAGCCACTGAAACCATGAGCAGACAGACGCCTGTGAAAGAACACATATACTAATATAAAAAAATGCAAGTCAACACCAGAAGAAACTGGTGGTTCTATAACAGCAAGACCTGAACAAAGCAATGAAGAGGAAACAGAAGGAAACAACATCAAAACCACCTTTATGAAGATTACAGAAGCTTTAAAAGGGGAAATAAAAAAAATCCCTTAAAGAATTAGAAGAAAATACAAACAAAAAATTGGAACAGATTAACAAATCCATGAAAAAAAAAAACAAGAAAAGGAAAACCAAAGAATGAAAGAAATATTCCAGGAACTAAAAATTGAAATAGAAGCAATAAAAAAGGCACAAAATGAAGAAAAGGTGAAAATACAAAAACGGAAGAAAGAACTGGAACTACAGATACAAGCATAACCAACAGAATCCAAGAGATGGATGAGAAAATCTCTGGAGTGGAATACTCAAGAGTGGAAATAGATACATCAGTCAAAGAAAGCATCAAAACCAAAAAAAAAGACATAACACAAAATGTTCTTGAAATTTGGGACACCATGAAAAGACCTAGCTTGATAATAATAGGAATTAATAATAAGAATAGAAGAAGGAAAATACTAGTTGAAAGGCACAGATTCAAAAAAATCATAGCAGAAAAATTTCCAGCTTAAAGAATGAAATGCCTTTAAAGATACAAGAAGCTTACAGAACACCAAATAGATTTGACCCCAACAAAAAGTCCACTTGTTCCATAATAATCAAGCCACAAAACATACAGAACAAAGAAAAAACTTTAAAAGCTACAAAAGAAATGGGCTAACTTACCTATAAAGGCAGATCCATCAGAATAACACTTGACTATTCAATGTAAACAATAAAAGTAAAAGGTCCTAGTCAGAAGTTATACAGACACTAAAAGATCATGGCTGCCAACCTAGACTACTATACCACACAAAACTATCAATCAACATAGATGGAGTAAACAAGATATTTCTTGACAAAGTCAGACTTAAATAATACCTAGCCACAAATATGGCCCTTCAGATAGCATCAGAGGGAAAACTCCAACCTTAAGGATCCCAGAAACACCCCTGAAACCACAAACAATCGATAACACCACAGAAGAAAAGCCCAGAGAATGGAAATACATACAAGCTACCACCAAAAATAGCAGGAAACATCAATCAGTGGTCAATAATATCCCTTAATATCAATGGATTCAACCTACCTATAAAAAGACACACACTAACAAGATGGATAAAAAAACAGAAGGCATCCTTCTGCTGCATACAAGAAACATACCTCAACCTTAAAGACAGACACAGGCTCAGATAAAAGGTTGGAAAAAGATTTTCCAATCAAATGGTCCGAAGAAACAAACTGGTGTTGCCATCCTAATATCTGACAAAGTAGACTTCAAACTAAATTCAATTAAAAGAGACCAGGATCGACATTACTTTTTCATCTCAGGAAAAATTGATCAAAATGATATTTCAATCCTGTATTTTTATGGCCCTAATATAAAGGAATCTATCTATGTAAAAAAAAAAACCCACTACTAAAGCTCAAATACCACATCAGTTCTCACACCCTAATAGTGGGAGACTTCAATACCCCACTTTCACCTTTGGTTAGGTCAATCACACAGAGACTCAACAGATGAATAAGGGGTCTAACAGGTTATGGTGCAAATGGATTTAATAGATATTACTGAAACTTCCACTCAAACACAAGGGAAACAGATATTTCTCAGCACCACATGGAATTTTCTCTAAAATTGACCACATAATTGGTCATAAAGCAAGTATCAATAGATACAAATAAATGGTAATAATTCATTGTATCATATCAGACCACCAGGGCCTACAGATAGAGTTCAACATCAAAGATCACAGAAAGCCTACCAACTCATGGAAACTAAACATCACTCAGCTGAACTACCTCTGGGTCAAGGAAGAAAATAAGAAAGAAATCAAAATCTTCCTAGAATTTAATAAAAATTAATTTACAACATACCCAAAACTGTGGGACACAATAAAAGCAGTCTTAAGAGAATAATTCATAGCAATAGGTGCCTATATAAAAAACCTAGAGAAATCCCACACTAGAGAACTAACAGCACAGCTGAAAACCTTAGAAGAATTAGAAGCAAACTCACCTAGAAGGAGTACACAGCAAGAAATAGTCAAACTTAGAGCTAAAATCAATACAATTGAAACAAAAGAACAATACAAAGAATCAATGAATCAAAGTGTTGGTTCTTTGAGAAAGTCAACAAGATACATAAATCCTTATCCAAACTAACCAAAAAGGAGAGAGAGAGAGTATCCAAATCAACAAAATCAGAAATGAAAAGGGGGACATAGCAACAGACCCCCAGAAACTCCAGAGAATTATCAGGTCATACTTTGAAAATCTATACTCCACAAAAATGGAAAACCTAAAAGAAATGGACATCCCTTCACCATATTTTATCAGTTTGGTCTGCTACTGGATTAGGCAAGGTCCTACCCAAAAAGAATTCTTGCAGCAGAAGATTGAGAAAGACAATAGAGTCTGCATGGTTCTTTGAGTTTTCTATGCTGGCAGGATGAGGAAATTCAACCACAAACTAACCAAGGAAATCTCATTGAGAAGAAGTCCCAGAATCATGCCCTGGGAGCCTGAACATGTTCAGTCAAGTGACTTGTAGTGCCTGAAGATTGTGTGTGTAGCTGCCTATTGATTAGTTCTCGGCATTGGTGGACCCAAGGGTAGAAAATCAACACAGGGCAGATTCCACTGCCACTAGAAGCAACAGTCAGTGCACAGTTTGTTGGCAAAGGCAGACACACCCCTCAGCAGTGCCACCATGGGTCTAGTGGAGGCCTGAAATGCAGTTGGCATAGTGGGAATTAAGATCTTTCTGGGCTGGTGTGGTAGCATGTGCTTTTTTGCATATCTTCTGAATGATGTCCTCCAATTTTTTGAAGAGACTCTACTATTCAAATTAAAGTGTTCTGTTTGATAAATAAAACTTTGTCTTGTTTATTCCTAAAGGTAGAGAAAAACAAGTAAAAATGGTATTAACAGGACATCTTAGTGAGATGAAGTGGTAAAACATCAGGATCCAGTTGACCTCTGGTGGGCATGGCAATAGCAGGGAATTGTGGGGGCCATCACCATTTCAGGACAGTCAAATGGGTCTATGAAGAGAGTCAAGTGGCCCATAAGGCAACTGAAACCTGAGGTTCCCAGCAGCACTGCAATATATAGGATGAGAGACTAGATCCCTTAGTACACAGAGCACCTTGAAGCTTGAATAGAAGATGGTGCTAGGGTTCCCTCTAGGTACCTATGCTTTATTCTGCCAGAAACACTCCTGGAAACACCTCAGGCACCCAGTCACATAGCAAATTTGGAACACTGCTGTTATCTAGTAGTAAGAAAAATGTCAGTGTGTCATCAGGGTAGTTTAAGTTGTCAGGTCTTTATACAGCAGAAAATGTTACCATAGGGAACCATCTTTACTGAACTTTGAGACCCACAAAGGGACATTTAGTGTCCGGGAGATTATAAAAGGACTCAGCTTTCTGTACACTGGACCATGTTTGGTCAGCATGTTCTAACTCTAGAAATCACAACAATGGTAGTGCAGCCTGCCTCAGTCCTGTACTGATTCACTGTCAGGCATGCTCACATCATGTCCTCATCTTCCTGCACTGACTTCTGACTATTCAGAAGGCTCTTTCCTGGGCCTTACTGGATTCCTGTAGTTACAGTCTCTTTCCTGGGGCTTATAATTTGTATACCTATCTCCCAAACAATGACCACAGGGACTTGGGTCCAGCTTGCCTCTTGAAACTCTTGGGCCATACCTCTGCTGTCTCTATCTGATACCCCCGGAAAGCTCTCCTTTGGAATCACTACATCTACCCTACTCTTTTCTTTTTTTATTTTTTAATTCTTCTATATATCTACCCACCCAGCTTCCAGTCCTAATCTCTCTATATATAAACCTGTGTCTCTCTCAATTATGTGTCTGCCAAAAACAAGCAGGAAGTATCCTTACTGAGTCCCTGTATGATGAGCCCTGTAACCAGTGACTGGACCTACGGCCTAGATACAGCAAGCCAGAGGGGTTAGATAATAATGCTCCAGGGCCTGAGTCTGGGACATAGCATGCCAGAGGGGTTAAGCAAAAACACTCAAAGGTGATGTGCCTGATGGAACGATTGAAAGGGAGAATCCTGGACTTGCCTACTTTTTCCTGGTTCAAAGAGGGCCTCTCTTTATTAGTCTACCATATGGCACCATTACACACACACACACACACACACACACACACACACACACACACACACACACACAGAGAGAGAGAGAGAGAGAGAGAGAGAGAGAGAGAGAGAGAGAGAGAGAGAGAGAGAAATGGCTCTAAAAATATAAAGTCCACCTCTGAATTTCATGTCCAAGACATGTCTATCACTTGATGGCTTGAATGCTGTAGTCATGGAGTGCTGAAAAGAGAATAGAAAGCGACATAGAGAGCTGTGACTAAGTGGGCAGTGCAGGGGTCACTGTTTCCTGTCCTATGAGTCACAAAGGCCTCATAAGAGGGCCAAATTGGACACAGCTGGGTCACAGAATGTCACCTGTCCCTAATGATGCTGAGCACAACGTTGTGGATGATGGCCCAAATCTAGGAATAATAAATCATAATATGACATATGTAGATAAAGAAAAATGGTTGTGGGTCACCAAAACCTGAGGAACTATATTAAAGAGGCACAGCATTAGAGAACACGTTAATTTAATGCACTTAGCAGACAGATATCCAAACAAGAAGGAGCCTCTAGACTTCATAAATGCATTCCTATCTTGAAGAGTTAGCCATAGAAGACAACTTTAAAAATTCCCACACAGTTCATTTGGGTTCCTGGACCTCTCATATTCTACTGCAAAAGGTGTTCATTTGAACAGGTTTCCTGTAATGGCAGTGATATGTAGGATTGGGAAACTGGGTAGGAGCAGGGAATCAGCACACATTCTAAGGAGATGACAGAGTAGGATCTCTTCCTGGGTATAATACTGGGACAAGAGTGCCAAGATTATCAAGGGTAAAGGCAGGGAGACTGCTAGTTTCCAGACTTGCATAGATAACAGCTTAGGGCATAGCAGATTTAGGTATTTACCTGTGTTCAGTACTCCCATCCACTACATATCCCCTCTGGGTTAGACATTGAGCATTCATCTTGTAGGGTGCTGAGTCTACCATCAGAGAGCAAAATCCTCCTACATCACTCCTTTGTTAAGCTCTGAGATGAAACAGCCAGATATAAAGAAATACCCAGTGTCCTGTGAACTCTGCAGAAATGAGAGAAAATAAAATATTTGAACCCACATGCATGATCTCTTACAGGCTTCTCCCCATCTCTGGGAATGAAGTCTTGAAAATCTGTCTCAGAGGCCAGGGCTGGCCCTGGTGCAGGAGCTAGGTCCCTGTCCTTAGTGAGAAAAAAGCACCTATGTTCAAATTTGCAAGTTCCTCACCTATAACTGTATGATGCTAAACTAAAAGGAGAGTTGGTTTGAAATAGCCCAACCTGGACCACTAAAGATGAGAAACAAAGAGTTTTCTACAGTTCAGTAGGACAGACAAAATGTCTCATACTGATAAGTACTGGGCTCCTACCTAATGCCTCAAAACCACCAGGCCATCATTTCCTTCAGGAAAGTACATACGGCACTGTTGTTTCCTGATGTTTTCAAGGAGAAAATTAAGGAAAGTTGCATCTGCTTCTTGGTAGCTGTGACCTGAAAGATATGTGAGCATAACTAAATGCCACTTGGTCAGCTGAAATGTCAGAGAGTACAAGCCCACCCAGTGAATAATGTCTACCAGACAGTCAAGGTCAACAAATAACAAACTCTCAGTCAGGGACGGAAAGAGAGACCCATGATGGGAGGAAGGGTTGAGCCAACCCTAACTATAAAAACAACTGGTTCATATTTTCTTGATGTGAGCCAGACCATGTAGATCATGAGTCCTCCATAGTCTAAGAATATGCTATCCAAGAGAATGAACTGATTCCCTAACAATTACCGCAGCCATTGTCCAGATTTTGACATGATCTAATTAAGACTGAAAATGACTAAATGACAGAGTTCAGTGGCTTTCTTAACTTCGTGGAATGTCATCTACTCAGAGGAGTTTCTCTAACTTATCCTGAGCTTCTCCCTTTCCTCTTGTGCTTCTTGGTAGAGCTTGCATCCAGTATTTCTTACTACACCTGTCTTGCTCCTTCACAGCTGTGAGACATAATAGGAGCCAGTGTCCAATATGTTTGATGACAGCTGACGTCTTTGGGTCATCCTGGGTACTTGGGTCAAGCACAGGTAGGCAGACAAATGTACCATCACAATGAACTTGTATAACCTGGTGGAATTCAGTCCTGTTTGTATCAGTCTTTCTGGACAATCTTACCCTGGCTTTCCCGTGTGTTTGCCGTAACACAGGGCTGTTCAAGGCACTACATCCCAGGTAGTGGCAGAAAAGACTGAGTAAACTTGGGCAGTCCACTGTGTGGGGTTTAAATGATAGAGTTTAATTTATACAAATTTGTTAAAAATCACTTTGTCATTTTGTTTGAATGTCATTTGCATAATTTAATAAAATATGTATCTGTTGAAAGGGCCTGCTAAGCTAGAGAAGGTCTTTGTGTTACTCCCTGAGACTTAATTCAAACAATCCAGGCTTCCCTAAAGCTAGAGATGTCAGATAAGAGGGAGCTTGGAGCCACAGGCTTTGCAGCCACACAGAACACAGTTCCTGCATTTTTTAAAAGTACTCCCTGGTGTTTGCAGCCTAAAGTGCTTCCGCAAAGGTGCCTCAGAGCACCACCCCACAGCCACTGAGTCTGTGCAGATCGGAATATTTGATTGGACACACTGTAATTTGGTTGAGGCCCCAGAAGGCAAGAGTTCCGGTAAGAGTCAGAGTTGTTTGGTGCCTGAACTGTGAGGAGGCTCTCTTGGAAGCTTCAGATCTCAGCTCTGATTCTCAGCCTCCCAGCATGGACTCTAACAAAGGCAGCCGCCCCAGTGTCATTCTGGATTATGCTGAGGACCAGAAACAACTGCATGGTCAGTAAATTAGTTATGACTAGACTTTAGCAAAGTCCAAAATGCAAATCTTGTGGAATGGCCAGTGGACAAGTGCTTTGGTTACCCAGATCTGGCCATGGCCCCTCTCCCGGCCCTCTAATGATCTCTGGGCCACTGTGCTCAAATATTTATCTTTGTGTTTTCCTGTCTTACAGGTGGGAATTCAAAGACCTTGAAGGATGTAGAAGAAAAAGACAAGAAAGTGATGGTTGAGACCAAGCCTGCTCAGGCTGAGCTTGATCAGGGTAAACCTTCTCTGGGTGACCCTTCTCAAGACAAGCCTGCTCAAGAAGAGCTTCCTCAGGTCAGTGTTGTTCACCAAGCATCAGGAGCAGTAGTGGAGGCAGAAAACAAACCAGAAGAAATGGAAGGAGAGGAGGCCAGCGAAGGTAGTTCTGGCCCCATGAACAACAGGAACCGTGATGGCAATGCTCAGCAGCAGCCTCCACAAGAGGCATCGATGCCTGAGGGCAGCAGAACGCTGCATGCAGGAGCCATGATGATTGTGCATTACCACCGCCCCAGATTCACACATTCTCAGCTGCAGGATCTGGAGAATCTTTTCCAAGTGACTCCCTTCCCAAGCCTGCGCACAAGGTAAGCAGAATGCCCTGCTAAGTGTCTGCTTTTTAGGCAGTGAATTCTGGTCCAGAGTAGCCTTTGGTGCCCCCTGGAACCCAATATTCTCTAGAAGTATATCCACCCTCTCTGGACCCTCCACCACAAGTTGGATTCCAGAGTAGGCAGATGGGGTCTATACAAACGGGGAAAGAATGTATTTTGTTGCCCTTTTAAGTGACATGACCAATGCTTGTCCATTTCCAATTAAAATTTTGCCAACACTTTTCATCGTGGATTCTTTCTATTTTTAAGTTTGCCATTCTAAGTACATAGACTAGGTACCTGTGTTTGGCAGATTATCCTTAATTTTGGTCCGTGAAAGAAATCTGTTGCTAAGACAATTCTCAAAGGAGGTTTGCAGGATAGTGTATGTGTATGTACACTTGAGTGAGCACATGAGTCTATACCAAACATTAAAAAAGAAAATAGAACATTTGTTATATGTGTATTTCATTTCCACCACAATGACTAAGTGTTGGGGTCTTTTTATTTCAGGAAGGATCTTGCAAGAGTGATGGGTGTGCCAGAAGCCTATGTGATGGTCAGTATTCTAAATATATATATATATATATATGTATATGAAGGGCTTCACATCTTCTGATGTTGTTGTCTATCAGAGAAGTTAATCAGCAGGGTGAGACTCTGAAGTTGCATCCCAGGCATGTCAGAGACATACACAGTCAGGCTAGGCTCAAGATGCCACAAGACCTCCATTTTCTCTGGCACAGAACACCAACCTGGACACCTGAAGATGCCAAAGTGCTTTCTTTATCCCTGGTTGGACATGTTGTGTTCCTTTTGACATTTTGATGGCTATGCAGCCCACATGGTTCACTTAAGTAAAGAGACCATGTTCTTTTCCATCTTCAAACCTTTCATTCTCTACATGTCTTGGGAAACTTTTTCTCAGAATTCTCCATGCTCTGGTCTGGATATTTCAGATGCCTAGCTTAGTTCTTAACCAACACTGGGCCCAGGGACCTCCAAGTACACATAGCACATGTCCCTATTTTTTGTAGGTTATATATATATATACACTCTGATAACCATTACAATCACCTTCAGACTTTGCAGACCATGTGCACGCAAGGGAAAGCTCCTATAGTCAGTAGGCTGGGAGGCTAGGAAGGAAGGTTGGACCAGGAAGAAGTGCTTGTTGTCTCAGAAAAATGTGAATTCTGGATACTCACAGAAGGATAACCTGGTAGAGCCTTTGACAGACTGCCTAGGGCCTTTATATTGTTCTCCAGTGTTCCAGAGAACTCTTTATGAAACTTTTCCACATCAACAACCAGAACAAACCCATGAGCTACATCTGTATCCTTTACTGAAAGAATGCATCAAAAATATCAGTTTATGGAGAGAAGAATCTATATTCTGTGTCTGTTCCATAGCTAAGGACTGGGTGTGGCATTGCATGTCTTCATGTGCTTGTTGGGGCTGGTTATATTATTTCAATGAGAATGCAACCCCTTGCTAGCAGCATTCTGAACAATCAGTATACACTTGCGGTATTTCTTCAACCCTTCTTGGTATTAGACCAATCAACAAATAGTTTCTGGGCAATCAAAAAATTGGTGCTATAATAGCAGTGTTCAGAGCTGGAGCACATATGTGGCATACACCGAGGCCAGAGATGGGTAACACAGTGTTTCTAAACTGTTAGTAAAATAGACTCAGGATATAAAGATACAGAATATGTTTTTCAGTCATGACAAAGTTCTATGGACTAAAGCAACTCTTCCTTCTGTTTGTAGGATTGGTTTCAGGACAGGAGAGAAGTTTTCCGGAGAAATAGTAGAATGCTGATGTTTTCTGATGCACCACATGCTTCCTACAAGAACTACCCCTGAAGATTTTGGAGCAACACCTGAGTGCCATCCCTTTTGGGAAGCCTGATGTCCTATATCCTGCCCCTGCCCCTAATGCTTTGGCCACCCATATTGGCCATGACAACCTTTCCTTCCCTGCAATTATTACAGCAATAAAGAGATATATTCTCAGTATATTGTATCCATTGTTTTTTAGGTTAAGAGATGTAGTATAAGTATTTGAGGGCTAATAGTCTCTTCCAGAAATGGTATTTAACTCATGAGGTGACACTGGCAAGGTGCAGTCACTATTCCTTGCCAAATGACGAAGCTTTCCAGGTGTCAAGCTTCTTCATGCTGACCCTACATGATTATTCTGCCCCGACATGCCCTTTACAACTTGCTGTTCCTTACTTAGTAGAACATGGTATTTATCAGGCAGACATGACAAGTCCATAGTAGATGACAGTATGTTCTGGAAATGGCTTTTCTCACAACATTACACTAAGTCCTACTCTGGACTCTGTTGGAAACTTCCCAGAGATATCTTCCACGTTTGAGGACCAGGAGGAATTGCAAAATAATGTGTGCTTTTCAACATCTTCATGAACATCCAGATCACTAGAAGCCACACTGGACAGTCTTGTTGCTTGAAAGGGAGTGGAGTATCGGTCCATGCCCCAGGCCATAGGGAGGTGTCTGTCCCATTTCTTGCTTTCCGGCTCAGGGAGCTTATGACCCCACCCTCCCCTGCTCAGAGACCTTCAACAACATGTCCTCTGTCTGCATTTTCTCACTTGCTTTGGTGAACTCTCAATACTCAGGCTTTAGGAGAGTTTGTTCACCGTGGCTCTATTTCAGAAGAATAGTGGAGTCCCTACCAGTGTTCTAGAACAAACAGCGCACAGGGAAACAGCATAGCTTTTTTCCAATTGTGAAGCTACAGGTATAAAAAAAAAAAAAAAACGAAGTTCATCTTAGTGAGATGAAGAGACATGGCCTAGCCTTATGACCCCAAACTTACTGCATGAAAGAGTCCCAATAACCCAGTTTCCTGCCCTTGCAAATCTAATTATATATTACTTCTGGGGACTTGCTCTCTGGGCCCAGGGTATATATTCTTCTGAAAACTGAGTACTCCAGGTTCCCTACCTACTGCAGATTCATGCTATTTTGTTTTTGAGTTTCAATGATGTCTTCCTTTATGATGGATGGGAAACTGTAGAAGCAGGTATCAGATCTTACCAAGGGCTGGGTACCTATCCCTGAACTTGAGGTCTCCTATTTTATGTCTAGTAAATAATATTTCATCACAGATACCCACATCTCCTGGCTTTGATAATACTCCTCCAGAATCACTTGAGGACCCTATGCCAGGCAGCAAAAGGTAGGAGAAAGATGCCCCTTTTATATTTGAGTGGTTATGACATCGTAGTCACTTCTAAATATTCACCAAGAGTGGGTCTTTGTACCAAACTTCACCTACTGCAAATAAAATCTAGTCTTAGATGGTCAGAAGACATGTTGGATATGGTGATTTACAAATCAGTCAAGCCCAACAGCATTAGATTCCGTTTGTCTTTGGGGAGGAAGAACAGGAAGGATGAATGAAATATGAGTACAGCTGTGGCTCTGAAGGTATGAGGGTTTCACAGAGGTCAGTGATTATCCTACAAACTCAGGGGGTTTTGGTATAGTATGAAAAGAGTTCTCAGTATTCTGGGGGTGGAGGGAAAGCAGTGGGATTGCATTCTTTAGGTATCCTGAGCTTCTGGCTGCTTCCAACTTCAATGGTTTCTCCACAGAAAGAAGGGTTCCTGTAATATTGAGGTATCCTCCTCCTTTTTAACAGTGCCCCAAATGTGTCCCTACTCTCACCGCATCCCAGCTGCAGCTGCTACTACTGCCAAGGCCTCTGCTCCTAACAGCTTTGTAAATGGTATTTTGCAAAAATATATCTTAGGGTAATCAACATGCTGGGTGCCATGGTGACCAAGAGGGGAGAAGAAGAGGAACCTGGGGGCATGTGGGCATGGAAACTGAGGATGCACTTTTGATGTTTCAAAATAGATTATTTCATGATTCTTATTATAGCATTGCCACCAATATTCCAGGTACAAAGTATTATCACCTGATCTCCTTCAGTACCTGGCTGCTACATCCCATGTCATCAGACATTTCACAGGGGCTGATGCTCTAGGAACTAAACCTCAGTGGGTATCCTGTGCCTCAGCAGACTGTGGATCCTCATCCTGGAGTCCTCAGAGTGGAATGGAGATGTGCTGTTGACAATGTTCCTGGGGAGTATTGAGGAAAGGTGACCAAAACCTACTAAGACCAGGTGAAGCTCTCTGTACTTTTAGTCGTTTGTCTTCACAATCTCTGCTGTATTATGAAATCTGTCACTGGTATTGGGCATGTCATAAGTCTTAAGAAGCTTTTCCTCAAGCTGGAATGTCTTATCTTTCAGGAAATTGCTATACAGCATTTGTATCCAGCAGCAGGGACTGACTGTGTTGAGCCATGCTCTACAAGACCACTTGCCTGCCTCAGGTTCTGACTGGCCTTCCTATAAATCAGATGAGACATCAATTTTCTATAGTTCACAGTGCTGTGTAAGGGACCAGAATGAGGGTGTCTGTGAGAGGCCATTTTCTAGAAACATGGACAGATATTGTGAGGAGACCATATAAATACAGCTTTCAAAAGGGGTTCTATGTTTCAGTTTGGGTGAACACACAGGACTGGCTGGAAACTGTGTCTAAGGTAAAAAGCTTTCCTTGACACTTTAGTAACACAAAAGACTTTTGGCTATTCATTGAGGAAGTTTTGTAAACATCACATTCACCCAGCTATCCAAAATATACTTAGTGTTTCCTACTGAAGGCACCATGTTTTGTTTCTAATTACCTAAAATGAAAGTCTGGACTTAGTACAGTTGCAGCCTCCATGAACAGAGACTCTAAAATTCTTGTTTTAATGCTAAATTTTCCCTGTGCTTAAAAACTCTCCACCTCAGAGAGCTATCTGAGATTGCCACCATGCAGGGTCAGTCATTACCTCTGGATCTTTCTCTCAAGCACTTTCAGAGAGAAGTACCAATGATACATGTTTTCCCTTCAATAAAAGTTTGACAATGCCTCAAAAAACATGGCTTGATTCATTTATCTAATGTACTTTGAGATACTTTTCATAACATATGGATGCAATTCCAGGGGCTGTCCAGACATGATACAGCTAAGACTAAAATTCTAATGGTTCTAATTTTAATAATTATTAATTAATCAAAAAGCAGACATTTCTATG
>PVIH01016522.1:0-45301 GCA_004025045.1 Sigmodon hispidus
CTTTGCTTGTGGCCTCTGCCTGATCTCCGGGGTCAGAAGATGTAGTCCTGCTGGTACTTGGGGCTGAAGCTTGAGACTGCTGCTGCTGGTACTGTGCCAACTGCTGTCTCGTCTCCTTCAATTGTTGCTGAAGAACTAGAATGGTGCTCTGCATACCCTCTACTTCTTCGTCAAGTTGAATGATGAAGTCATTCAGTTCTGTGCAAAGAAGAGTCAAACTTACTTTAATATCTTAACATATTTTAAGGCATTTCTGTTATGTGTGTACACAGGCACTCACCTGTGCATGTGTGTTTAAGAAGCCAGAGGTCAACTGGTGTCTTTCTTCTATAGCTTTCTACCCCTCACTGAACCTGGAACTTGCCATTTTGGCTAGGTGCTGACCACCAAACCCCCAAATTCACCTTCCACACTCTAAGCAGTGGATAAACAGACCACTCGTTCCATACCTAGCTTTTTATTTGGGTGCTGGGATCCAAACTCAGGTCCTACATGGCAAGCGCTACAAGCCCACTGAGACACTTCCCCAGCCCTCTCAAATACTGAGTGCTAGTGACAAAGCTAAGTCACCAATAAATGCTTACCAAAAGAATACTACTGTTCTAAAACTGGAACAGCATACCTAAAGAATTTACCTAGAATTTTAATTACCATTCAAGAATGAGTCTGGAGGGTAACTGGGTGCTTTACATATATTAAAGTAACTAAAATTGACTCCAACCATCCTGCCTCATACAACTGGCAATAGCCTGTAAAATTTTATCTGCGAGGACTTCATGGTCCCTTCTCTTCACCCTCAGCCAGTGCCGTAAATTAAACCTACAGCAGGTCAGCCCTCTCAGAACAGTGTTGGCTCTTTACTCTAAACCCCCAAAGAGGTCTGTTCCACACACAAGAACACAATCACATAAGAAATACCAGGAGATTGCTAAAATATACAAGTCCATTAACTTTCCAAAAAGGCTTTGAGAAAAAAGTCTCAGCTGCTACATACCATGTTTTACACAGAGTAAAAAGCTAAGAATGACAATATTACCTACCAACTTTCTCTGCAACCAACCATCAAATACACTGATTCTTAGTTTACATGTTCACAGTGTGGATCCATTTCTTACTACTAATCCACTTCACAAAACAAGAAAGAAAATGCAGCTACACTTGGACAAAACAAAAAACAAACAAAAAAGCACTATGGTAACAATTACACTTGGTTTGTCTCAGCAAATTTAAACATCGAATCTCCTTTTTATTGAAGAGGATCTAAGGAAATATAATTGTTACTTTTTGCTACAAAAATTGCCAAATGTTTCCAAGATTCACATAAGAGGAATGATTGATTCTCAAGCACTTCATATAAATTTTTACATCTTTATTTTACAAACAAAAACTTGCAATGCTATTAGTACCTTGGGGAACACTAACATTAAATAGCTTTGCTTTATAAGTTAATGGTAGGTGTTGCATGCACAATTTTATGTATCCAGAACATGCACAGAAACTCATCTACCACAAGCCTGGCAGTCTTTAAAGCCAGTGCAAAGTTAAGCAAACTTTAAACAACAAACCCCCTTACCATCCTGACTGCTTTTAAGCTCCTCACTATATTTCTTCTGTAAAGCCAACTCTGCTTCAAGCTGTGCAATACGGCCCTGGGACAGCTGCCTTCCAAGCTCTTGGTTCTCCTGGATAAGCATTCGACACTTCGCCATTAACTTTTTGCCTGTTTGGCTGCAAAGGAAAGAGCCGATCATCACAAAACGAAGACAAAGCTCTCTGTAGCCTTTGCTCACAATCATCACAGCAGATGTACAGAACATAACTATGTCATAGCAGATGCCCCCTGTAATTACCATCTTCTTTTCTGGAACATGTCCATCTTCTTTCTGCACTCTAGTATTTACCAAGAGGGCAGCAAAAATAGACATTAAACAAAAAGTGCCAAGCAGCCACTTTTTGTTTCTACTCCATCAACGTTTTCATACTCAATTATCATTTAAATTTAAGCAGGCCATTTAACATATATCTTGGATATACTGTTAATGTAGCACTAAGGTATTAAGTTTTAATCAAAGGTTCTTTAAAAAGCATGTGAATAAAATTAGAAATGAATGCACGTTTACCACCCATAAAATACCTGTGAAAGAAATAAGTATATATTCTTACTAATTAACACACAAAGAATTCCTTTTAATAGTAGTTCTTTAGTACAGGTATCTTCTATATAAGAACATAGCTTTTAAAAGACTTGTCAAATAGAAATCCATTAATTCCTTATTTAACTTAACTGGGACATAAATATCATAAATATGAGGGTTTTTTTTTTTTTTGCTATGTAGTAGAGGATGACCTTGAAATTGCAATCATCCTACCTCTTAAGTATGATTATAGGTTTAAGTCACTATGCCTGATGAGCACGTTAATACTGGTAGGTAATTAAGATTGCGTATTTTCAAATCACAAAGATCCAGGATTATTTTTCAATTCTCAAATTATCTGTCAGATTAGAAGCACCATAATTTCGAGTACTTTAATTTTCAAATAGTGTCCTATGCTATTTAACTCATATAGAGAACCAAGAGTAATAAAACTGCAAGTATCAATAAAACTTCACTGCTTTTAGCTATAGCAATAATAACAAAAATTGTAACTACCAAGGTATTTGACTTTAATTTGCAATTGTAATACTAACTTTGAGATGTGCACATGGACAATTTTACATTCTCCTCATTAGCTTATTATATAAAAAAAAATAAAAAAAGGTTACTATTGTTCAAAGGGACCAAGGTACAAGCTCTGAGTGCAAACAGTCAATCTGTCTAACACATTCCCTCCATTCCCTATCAGCCTCCTCCAAGTTTAGCCTCCACTGAACAAGAACTGAGAAGTTAATGAGGAAACAAGATGTGGACACCACTGTAAGACAGTGGTTTCCTTCTACTTAACTGACAATATAACAACTTTGTTTCTTTTCTCTTTTTTTGAGATAGGATCTCTACCATATCAGGGCATGGTGGTTTTTTCCTTTAATCTCAGCAAAGACAAGAGGATTTGAGTTCATGGCTAACCTTGTCTCTAGATCAAGTTTCAGGGCAGCTAGGGCTATACAAAGAAACCAAGTCATAGAAACCATACAAACAGTTGTAAGTCAACTGTTTCTTACAAATCATATGCATCTGATTTTTCCAACCTGAAAGTTCTACTTTTCTGTGAATTAATAAAGATTAAGAGGCAAAAACTATAAAATACATTAATTGGTCACTTGATCCCATAGACATAAAAATTTAAATAAAATAAAAGTATTTTACTTAAAAATGTGTAACACAGCTTAACTACCCTGTGGATGATAGCTTAGAAGGCTAATGAGGTTCTAGTGTAAGCTGAAGCTCGTTCTAAACCATCACTAGCCATATAGAGAGAGACTCTGTCTCAAGAATCACCTCTGTTATCTAAAACACCTTAAAACTGTTTCAATTGGGGCTGGAGAGATGGCTCAGCGGTTAAGAGCGCCGTCTGCTCTTCCAGAGGACCCGGGTTCGATTCCCAGCACCCACATGGCAGCTAACAACTGTCTGTAGTTCCAGTTCCAGGCAAACACCAAGGCAAATAAATAAATAAAGTTTAAAAAAAAAAAAAAAAACTGTTTCAATTTTGTTATTAACTACCCTGAATAAAATTGCTAATTGTGGTCATCACAACACACACAAACACTCCACACATAAAATGGTGTGGGGCTGGGAGTTTACTCTAATTTTAACAGAGGCCCTGGGTCCAATCCTTAATACTCTACCAAAGGAAAGGCTGAGACATAGCTCAATTAGAAAGTACATATTTAGCATGGTCAAGGCCCCAGGTTCAACCCTCAGCACTACAAAGTAGAAAGATAGAGAACTTAATTACAATAAATATCTGAAAGAGAAAAGCAGAGGCTACTCCTTTAACTTGTTTTGTTTTTTGCTTTTTAAATGGGGTTGAAAAGTTAGCTCAGCAGTTAAGAGCATTGGCTGCTTTTCTAGAGGACCCAGGTTTGATTCTCATAATATAAATGGTGGCTCCCAACCTTCTATAACTCTGATTCCAAGAGATATGATACCTCCTTCTGGCATCCACATGTATGTGGTATACAGACAGACATGCTGACACATTACTCATAATATATGTGAAAATAAATCTTAAAAAACAAATTCCTTATCATCTTAAAAAATACTTTTGTCTTTTCATATGTATGGGTGTTTTACCTGTAGGTAAGTCTGTATCACATGCATTCCTAGGTGTGTGATGGAAGCATGTTAAATCCTCTGGACTTAAGTTTTAGATGGCTATAAACTGCTACATAGGGGCTAGAAACTGAACCTGGGTCCTCTGGAAGAGCAAACAGTGCTCTTAACCACTGGGCCATCTCTCTAGCTCCTCTTTAAGAAAACAAATGAACAAACAAAAAAATCATACTCTGGCTGGCTTTGAACTCCCTGAGATCTAGCTGCATTTGCCTCAAGTGTTGGAATGACTCTGAAAACCAAATAGCCACAAACTAACAGGAAATACAGAATCACAAAAAAGAAGGGACATTATATATTGCTTTAATTTCAAGGGAAGGAAATCAGGTTATTTTGTAGAGATGTACATACAATTGCCTAAATGACTAAGTGCAATCTGAAGATTACCAGTGTAGTCCTAGACACACCAATGAATGTCCTGTCAAATGAAATAGTTTAAAACAGACAGTATTACAGAGATATTCACAGTCCATCTCTCATTAGCTCTTCTGTTCAGTTTTTGAGACAGAACATAAGAATGTACTACTCTCTGAATTTCCTGCATCAACCTCACTATCTCTGGGATTAAAGGCACGAGCCACCATGCCCAGCTAAATCAAAACTGGAACTGAAACAGAGGGAAATACCACACACAAGAAAACCCCAAACTTAATCACCAGAATCATTTCACATCAATTCTTGATCACTATTTACTTTCAAATTAATAATGTACCTTTAATACCAGACTCATTCTGGCTTATGATATAATTTTATATAATAAAACCCCATTTATGGGTTGTTAAAATAAGATTAACTAATAAATAGAAATACTAAGTAACCATTAAAAAGGTAGTAATCTAGATATGCTAAAAAATACCGAAGTGATAAAAATAAAGAAAAAAAAAAAACCAAAACGCTTAGTAATGCTTTGAAGTATATGTATGGTATAATTACATTTCTTTAAAACCAATATACATAAAGTAATTGCATATGCACAAATTATCTTGATATTTGATAATTTGATATCTTGATGTTGATAATTATCTTGATATCCAAGATATTTAACAGCAGTTACTGGTCCTGCAGAGCAGAATGGGGCAGGTTGACATCAGGTCCACAGGTGACATTTTCCATCTCCCCTTCCTCTAGTATTTCAGTTATATACACAACCATGTATATTGTTTTACTGAGAGAAAAGTTACAATAACAAAGCAGGTCCATGGGCCTCAAAGTTACTGTGTCCAAGTAGCAAAGAAAGACTGGCTAAATTTGAATACACGTTGGTAATACATCTTAGAAATTACTACTTAACCTGCTAAAAATATACTTAGGGCCTTTTCTATTTTGATCTGGAAGTGCATAAAATAAATACAAGCGATCCATTTGGTCACAATAAACTACATTTAAACATATTGGTTACTTACCCTCCAAACCCCCAGTGACAATTTCAGAAGCAGACTTGTTCCTGAAGAGTCATACAAACCACCCCTCCAACCCACCCCTGCCCCACAATCAGTTCCCTAAAGCAAACAGACAAGATACTTACAATGAATTTGAACGATTAAGAGAACTTAAGTCACCCTTGTTAAAACTGCACTTAAACGTTGGGACAAGCTGGAACATTATCTTCTACTCATCTCAGACTCCATTATCACCAAGCGAAAATTCAAACTGGTGACTTATAGACGAAAAAAAATTTCACCTCCAGGATTGGATGGAAGCATGAAGAATATAATACCTCATTTATCTAAATGAGCAAATGAGTTTGCTAGAATGATCACTATACCTTTTTTCAATTCACAGAAAGTCTCACTTGGGCCAGCCCAGAGTTCCAACATATTTCCCCAATCTTCTGGCAGGTACCTTGTGAGACTGTCCCACATTATGTTCTACTGCAATATCCTGGGGCCAAATGCCAAGTCTCCTTGTCTTTTATACCACCTGGAATAAAGTCTTTTAAACGAGACAGCCTTTTCCTTCACTTTAAATTTGAAGAGCACAGAATAATTTTTCCAAAGTGTTGATCTGCTCTCCACAGCCCCCCAAATAAAATATTAAGAGTACAACAAAATTATCAGAGTAGCCCTTGAATTTAAAAAAAAAAAAAAAAAAAAAAACCCAACTATTTCAAGGCACATTTAATTTAATATCAAGAATTCAATACAAAAAGCCCAAATACAATGAAGGAATACATTCCCCCATTTAACACCAACGACAATGCTGTTTAACATGTGCCTGCTGAATGAGATGAGGGTTTACTAATAAATAACGGAGTCTCATCACAGCCAATACCTTATACAATCTAGTTGTGAAATGAATACTTATAATGCTTCAAACAGTTTAAACCTGAAGTGTGAGGCCACACCTTCACGTTTGTACAGTCCTCAGTTAAGATTATCTACAGTTTCCGCAACCATTCAAAGAACAAATCATTGTTAAAAACCACATAGATTTAAGGCTCTATTATGTAATATAGAGCTCAGAGCTAATGAATAAATATATACACTACTTGTACTGGTAGCTATGACTTGATTGATTGTCTCATGGCTATTAGAAGTTGGTTCTTAGCATGTAAACCTTTAAAGGCAAAATTCACCTCATTTGAGTTTTGACCCAGTAGTTCAACAATCATGAAGTCCACAGTCTTATTGGCATAACTGATGTACAGTGTCTCTACATCTCTATGCTCAAGGTTAAGAGCGATGAATATTCCACTTTTACATTTTACTGGAATTTTACATGTTCAATTCATGATTTAAAACCTCTAAGTTTTCAATCCTCCAAACTGTCTGAAGACACAGTGTGCCACAGACTTAAGACTTCTGTTTTCCCCTCTATTTTCTTCAAACAGAAACATTTCTCAAGTGTCTACATGTTCTAGAAGGGTAATTTTTCGGAGGTGGCCTCTTCTTCGGAATAGTCCGACGGCATCAGACCTCTGAAGCAAGGGGGAGGGGAAGAGAAAAGCTGAAACACAAGGTTCATCTGGTAAGTTTTACATTAACCATTACAAGCTGGACAATATAAAAATGTGGCTTTTTTGGCTCAAAAAGTCTGAGTCTTGGTGTGGAAACGAGTACTTGGCTTTCCCACCACAGCTTTCTCGAGGTGGGACTGTCAGGGAAGTCTTGACTGGGGAGTATGATTTGTTTACCTATCAGGCGTAAACTTCCAGGCACTCAGTTCATTTTGGGCTTGTTCCAGTTTGTCTTTAGTCTGTTCCAGTTCACCTTTCATTTTTAGGAAAAACAAGTTGATCGCTGGGTCTACCATTGTTGATCTCAGTTGGGCAACACTCGGCTGCTGGACTTGCTTGAGGTACTGGATTTGAGTCTGTGCAAAGCAAAAGAAACAATTACTACCAAACCAGAAGAAATCTTTTAGACAGGGAAATTCCCTTTTATTAACTTGATAATGAGTCAGTCTACTTTGGTATGTAACCCCTCCAGACAAGAGCATGTAGAGCAAAGCCCTTGAGTCCAATCTCCAGTACAAATACACACCATTTCAGACAATAACAACCTCCCCCCAAAAAAACACTAATGAAAACTGAGCATGATGGCACATGCCTATCAGTCTAGCACCCAGGAAGTAGAGCAGAGAATTTTTAAGCAGCCTGGCAGTAGATCACTTGCCTGGTATGCACAAGGCCCTAGGTTTTGGTCTCCAGAACCACAAAAGAAAAGAAAAAGGAAACAAATTAAAAACCAAGTGTTTAAGGCAACTTACTTTGCTACCAAAACAGTATTTTTTTTTTTTTAAGATTTATTTATTAAGTACACAGTATACAGAAGAGGGTACCAGATGTCATCATAGATGGTTATGATGCCACCATGTGGTCGCTGGGAATTGAACTCAGGACCTCTAGAAGAACAGTCAGCACTCTTAACCTCTGAGCCATCTCTCCTGCCCCAAAACAGTATTAAAACAAGTGCTGTATCATGTTCAGCAGTTAAGAGCTCCAACTGCTTTTACAGAGGCAAAGGATGAGAGTTCTACCTCTCAGCACTCACACTATACAGCCCAAAAGTGCCTACTGACTTCAGTCAGGGAAATCCAATACCTCTGACAGAAACCCACACAGACACACGCATTATTAAAAATATCTTAAAGAAAACCCCAACCAACCAACCAAAACAAGCTGAGAATGGTGGCATGTGTCTTTAATCCCTGTATTTGGGAGGTAGTGAGTTCTGGGCCAGCTAGGGCTACATAGTGAGACCTTGTCTCAAAATAAGCAAAAACAAGCAATGTGGGTGGAGAGATGGCTCAGCAGTTAAGAACACAGAAGACCCGGGTCCAATTCCCAGCACCCACATGGCAGCTCATAACTGTCTGTAATTCCTGTTCCAGGGGACCAGAATCCCCACATAGACATCTATAAGGGCAAAACACTGTCCATAAAATACAAATAAATAAATTATATTAAGCAAGCCAAATGTGAGTAGAATCCTAGCATTCATGCTTCTTGACTCCTAGTGAACAACCTTTTGCACGGCACCAGAACCCTCTTACTTACATATGGAAACTGAATTTCAACTTCAGTTGTGCTGTTTACTACCATTCTAAAAGTGCATTTTCTAAATGAAGTAAAAATCATCTCATTTCCCTCATACCCAAAGTACACCTGGACCCAGAGTCTTGTGCTACCCTAATATGTTTTTTAATTTTTAAAACATTACATTAATTATTTTTTGTTCATGTGTTGAGTGGTGTGGGCAGAGATCTGCAGTTCCCTTCCTTTCACCACATGGGTGTGGGGCTTGAACTCAGGTCACTAGGCTTGGTAGCAAGCATCTCCACCATTTGTCCTATTGTACCCTAAGGTTTAAAACAGAATTAAAGTTTAAAGTCCCTACCACACATTTAGTAGAACGAACAAATACACTGACTGACCTCAGACCGCACTTAATTATGAGTTCCATGCACACAAATAGAAAGGAAGAGTTTAAATTTATGGAGATACTATATTTTACTTTTGAGACAAAGTTTAAGTATGTAGACCTGGCTGGCCTGGAATTCAGGAAACCATACTCTACAGAGCCATGAGTCCATCAAACCTGCTCTAACTTAGAGATTTATCTTTTATCTGTATGTTAGTATGAGCACAGTAGTGTTCCCAAGGGCCATTAGATCCTGGAAGTAGAGTTATAGAGATAGCTGTGGGTACTGGAAGAGAACTTCAGACCTCTGCATAAGCAGCAAGAAAGTACCTTAATCACTGGGCAGTCTTGCCCTGCCCTTATTAAAAAAAAAAAAACTTTAAAGTAATTCATTTTCAACAAAAAGTATATATCTTAATTCAAGGTAATACCAGCTACTGAAGCAATTTAACAAAATAAAACATATCATGTGCTCTCATAAAACAATCTTCTGGTCAATACTTCTGGTCATAAAAAGGAGGCAAATACCACTAGAATAGATTCCTTTTGCTAGGGAACAGAACACAAAGAAAGTGAAAGATAGTTTGACCTGAGTTTAGTTTTCAGAATCCAAACAATATACAGAGAACCAAGGCCCACGTATGTGTCATGAAATGTGTACCCTCATACCCATACTAAATAAACAAAATGTGATAAAAATGAAGAGCCAGTGAGGGCTGCTGCAAGTCTGCTGACTTGAGTTCAATCCCCATGATCCACATGGTGAAAGGAAAGAACTAATCACTGCGCATTATCCTCTGACTCTCACAGTTAAATTACATTTTACTAAAAATGGAATTCTGTGTGTTTCTGTGCAGGCCAGAGAACAACCCTACCTGTTAACCTGAATATAAACCTCTGGTATTTCCTCTCCAGAAAACATCCACTTTGTTTCTGGAGACAAAGTATCCCCCTGGCCTGCCTGACACTTGCTGATTATGTATGTCTAGAAAGCCCAGGGATGTCTAGCTCCACTGGCTATGCCTTCTCAAGGTTATAATTATGAACACACCTCCCCACGTATGGTTTGTTACATGGCTCAAGGGGACTAAACTCAGTTCCTTAACCCTACAGACATAATCTCAGACCCCTATTTTTATTTGAATTACCACCTTAAATTACTCCAATCTTTTTTCCATCTCAGCTCTCAACAGTAACAAGTCCCACTTAAAGTAGCCTATTATTTTCCCGACTGCTAAATTCAACAATTCACAATTCCTACTTTCACTAAAACTAACTTATTTTTTTAAAAAAAATATTTATTTGGTTGGGTGTGGTAGCACATGCCTTTAATCCCAGCACTCAAGAGGCAGAGGCAGATGGATTTCTGAGTTTGAGGTCAGTATATAGATATTGAGTTCCAGAATAGCCAGCACTACATAGAAAAAAACCTGTCTCAACATAAAAAACAAAACCAAAAAGAATTATTATTATGTGCTATAAGTATTTTGCCTACATGTATGTATGTGCACCATATGTGCTGCTGGTGCCTAGAGAAGTCAGGAAAGAGCTTTTGGGACTGAAGTTACATTTTGTAAGCCATCATCTGGTTGCTGGCAATTGAACTGGGTCCTTTTCAAGAGCAGCAAGTGCTCTAACAGGTGAACTGACTCTCTGCCCTGCCTCTGATCACTACTAATCACTCTTTACCTGGAAGCTGGTGGTGGAGTAGGCAGAAGAGTTCAGATTACAGCTCCTGTTTCCTAACACTATCTTCTGTTCTTTCTAAATTCCTCTTTCATAGTCAATCTGTCACACAATATAAACTTAAGATCCGCCCATGATTTATTTTTAAATCTTCCCCAACAAGATCTAACTGATCAAGTCCTTTCTATTGATTGTGCCTTGAGACTATCTTATCACATCCTACCAGTGAGTTTATTATTATATGATTTAAACATCCTGCTTCCCTGCTCTGCTGGCTTTCCTATTCTAAGCCACAACTACAAATTTACCTTCTAGAGGCTGGGCTGTCACACAAAATAAAGTGTGCCTAGCACGTACAAGGTTGCATAAAGAAGATGTGTTGGTGTACTCCAGTAATCTTAGCACTCAGAAAGTGAAGACAGAAAGATCAGAAACCCAGTCATTCTGAGTTACTAGACATTTTAGGGCTGAAACACATACTCTTAAGCACACACAAACAAGAGTGAAAAAGGAAGAAAGACATCTACCTTCTATATTTAAGCCAGACATCCAGTTAATCAAGCCCATCTCTTGGGCACTGGTAGCTGGACATGGTGGTACTCGCCTTTAGTCCTAGCACTGAGGCAGAGGCAGGTGCTCTGTGAGTTCAAGGCCAGTCTTGTCTCAGGCTAGCCAGAGCTACACATAGTGAGACCCTGTCACCAAAAACAAACTTAAGAAAAAACTTCTTACCGTAACTTATACTTAAGATAAAACCTAAATTCCCAAGCACTTAATTACTAACTACTTTTCTGTCTTAACCCAAAACTCCAACTTCAGGTGCCTTTCTCCTGTTTATTTTGTTTCTAGTGTTGCCCGCAAAACCTCACTTCTGCACTGTAACTACAAGAACAATGCTGTACTATTTAGGAGAAAGGTATAAAAAATATGACCAGGGTTGGAGAGACAGCTCAGTGGTTAAGCACTGGATCCTCTTGCAAAGGACCTAGGTTCAGTTTCTGGCACTCATGTGGTAGCTCATAACAGTAACTTTACTTTCAGTGGATTCAATGCCCTCTCCTGGCCTCCACAGGCACAGGCATATAGGTAGTATACACAAACATAAATCTCATACAAATAAAATAAAAATATTAAAACTACCAGAAAAGGTTAAAAAAAAAAACAACAACAACAACAAAAAATGCAAACCCAAAGAGAACAAAAACCTAAAACCAAATTCAAAACCAAAATGGTAATGAAATACTACCACCCACAGCCTTTGACTAGGTATGATGATCAAAAGTGCCACTGTGTAAACAATGTTGGAGATTCTCAGTTGGAGTAGTGCAAAATCGTCTAGGTCTGGCAAAAACAAAAAACAAAACAAACCAATCCACTTAAACTATGTCCAAATTAGGAATGAAGATGAAAGCAAGCCCCCAAGGCCCCATAGTGACATAAGAACCTTCATCCCCACTCACTCTCCATCCCACCCCTAACGAAGTATGCACTTCTATTTGCCATCTCCACCATGTAAAAATGCCCTGTAGTGCCATGGGCTTCTCCACTAGAGATCCCTATGTGAGATACTCACAGTACACTCCTGCATCTCCTGCTCCTTGGTTGCTAACCGCATGACAAGAATGTTCTCCCTTCGTGCGGACTCCTGCTGCTGCTGCTTTAGTTTTTCTTCAGATTCTCTTAAGCCAGTCACATCGTTTGCTGAGTAAAAGAAAAGAGACATTACAAACCTCATTTTAAGATCAAACTGAACTAAAAAGAAAACTGTCTCTGTCAAGAGTAATCGAAAAATTCATTGCCTTTGGTTTGAAAAATACTTTAAAACAATGTTTCGCTCTTCCTGTAAGCAGCCTGAGGTGACCTGTGAAGATGGTTCCTTACTCTCTTGACCCAGAAAATCCTACAAAATCATGCAAATCAAGAGGATCAAATCTTTGGGTTCACTTTAAGAACACCTGTGAAACTGTCCAGGCCATCAAGGGTATGCATATCCAAAAAGCCACCAAATATCTGAAAAATGTGTTTTTAAAGAAGCAATGTGTGCCATTCCGGCGGTATAATGGTGGAGTTGGTAGGTGTGCCCAGGCCAAACAGTGGGGCTGGACACAGGGTCAGTGGCCAAAAGAGTGCTCAATTTTTGCTGCACCTGCTTAAAAATACGTAAGAGTAATGCCAAACTGAAGGGTTTAGATGTGGATTCTTTAGTCACTGAACACATCCAGGTGAACAAAGCACCCAAGATGTGCAGGCGGACTTACAGAGCTCATGGCTGGATTAACCCCTACATGAGCTCCTCTGCCACACTGAGATGATCCTCACTGAAAAGGAACAGACTGTTCCAAAGTCAAAAGAGGAGGTTGCACAGAAGAAAAAGATATCCCAGAAGAAACAAAAGCTCATGACACGGGAATAAATTCAGCGTAAAATAAATGCAGATAAAAGTAAAACAAAAACAAAAATAATGTTTCTTGTTCTGAATTAAGAGACAGCTCCTGCCCTCAAGGAAGCAATGGCAAATGCTCCCCAACCATTAATATTACACAGAGCTGTTTCTGTACTTAAATCAGTCCCACCTAAACACAGAATACAGCAATGTCTACACTCACTTATAGACCCCAATAATACACTCTGGCCCCTCAATGTAACAATGACATTAACTGGCTTGGCATGGCAGCTAGTAACCCATCTTTCCCACAACACGTAGGAGGTGGTGGGAGGAAGACCTTAAGTTCCAGGGCAGTTTTGGCAACACATAACAAAAGCCACTGACTACATGAACAAACAGTACTGTAAACTTTTATAAGTAACATCTATGTGAGCAATACAGCCAAGCAATTTGCCTGTTAGGTTCTCAAAAAAACTATTATTAGTTGTTTCTGTGCATTGTCCCTTCTGTAGTAGTTCATGCAGTTAAAATTCCTATGTAGAAGGGAATCAGGCACACACCAAAAGCTCCAAGCAGGGACAAGTTACCCTACTTGTACTTAATTTTGCTAAAATCAGACTTGCCATTATTTACTAGGATACAATGTCTTCCTTGGTGTATTGGGATTTGTCAGAAAAAATTACCTTTCAAACACCATTCATTACATTTTCCAGCTCCTTACAGTGCCTGGACACAGCTCTTATAATAAAAGGTTTGAACAAAACTGTATCTGCTTCAACAAAGCCAATTCACACTTAAATAAGTTTTCAAAACACACTTATACAATCTTCATTTAAGGAAAACTTACAATTAAGATCTGTGTACTTTCCCTCCAAAGCTTGAACATATGCTTCATACTGTTTCCATCTAGTAAAAAACAAGTTCATATTAGCAATTATATTGAAATTACCTTTATTAAATTATGCCGGGTGGTGGTGCCTTTAATCCCGGCAGAGGCAGAGGCAGAGGCAGAGGCAGATGTCTGTGAATTCAAGGCCAGCCTGATCTACAGGTCAAGTTTCAGGCCTGCCAGGACTGTTATATAGAGAAACTTTGTCTTGGAAAACCATAATTATGCCCACGATCATACGACTAAGAACTGTGTTGGATTATTTTAAACTAGGAGATAACCACACAGTTTAATTGGAGTGGCACCTGCCTACAGTCCTAGTTAAGAAGGCTGGAGGATGGCATGCTCCAGACCAGTGTAACTCATCAATACTACCTCATAGTTGAACAAAAAAGGAGGGGCTGAAGAGATGGCTCCAAGGGCAAGAGCACTGGCTACTCTCCCCGAGGTCTTCAGCTCAATTCCTAGCAACCACATGGTGGCCCACAACCACCTACAATGAGATCTGGTGCCCTCTCCTGGTGTGCAGGCAGAACACTGCATACATAAAAAGGAGCAGGGGCAGAGGTAGTGCACATCTTTGATCCCAGCACATAGCAGACTGAGTTCAAAACCAGCTTGGTCTACAGTGTAAGTTCCATAACAGACATAGCTACACAGAGAAACTCTGTCTCCAAACAAACACAACCAAAAAAAAGAGCCTGGCTATAGTTTAATCGGTCAGTAAAACACTTGCCCACCGTGAGGCCCTTGGTTTAGTCCCCTATAGTGTGTATAAGATAAAAGTGTTCTCTACGGTGAACACACCAAACATGCCCTCATGCTTTTCTCAGATTCTGACATCACACATTTGTTTTGGTTATTACTAATGCTTAAGATTACAAAGCAGAGGGCTGGAGTGATGGCTCAGTGGTTAAGAGCACCATCTGCTCTTCCGGAGGACCCGGGTTCAATTCCCAGCACCCACATGGCAGATAACAACTGTCTGTAGTTTCAGTTCCAGGCAAACACCAAGGCAAATAAATAAATAAAGTTAAAAAAAAAAAAAAAGATTACAAAGCAGAATAAAAACACTATTCTACCTTCAATTATGCTCTCCCCTGAAGGAGAAAAATGTGCTTAACTGCATGGAACTATTCTTTTTGAAAAGAGATGTCTCAAAATAGTATTTTTCCCAGTCTTAAATTATCATGCCCACAGTGTGGAGTGACCAAAATGGTAATCAGCATTTCCATTTCTTTAAAATGATATTTAATTATTTGTGTTCAGAACCTTCAAACTTCCCCTATTTCTTAGTAAAGCATAAAAAAAGTTTTTGTCACTGAAGACAGAGTCTTACCATGTATCTTTGGCTAGATTTATGGAGGCCACACTGGCCTTGAAAGTGATGCACCTGCCTTTGCCTTAAGTGTTGCCATTGAAGACACCACCCCCCCCCCCACACACACACACAGTGGTGGCTTCCTCCAGGATCCCAGATTAGGCACAAACCACACCCAAACACCTGTCTTCACAGAGAGATCCTTTATTAAGGGGAAAAGTTATAGTGGCTGCTTTTGGACTCAGGCAGAAAAACAATAGCAATTTTTTTTTTAGGATTGAAAAAAATTTATTTTATGTGCACTGGTGTTTTGCCATGGGCGTCAGGTCCCCTGGTACTGAAGTTACAGTTTTGAGCTGCCATGTGCAATTGAACCCAGGACCTTTGGAAGAACAGCCAGTACAATTTTTTAAGAGGAGGGAAAAGGGGCAATCTGTGTTACAATGAGCTAGAATGCAGTGGGATATTGTGACTGGATATTAATTAGGTGAACCAAAGCGGGCTTTTGATAGCTGGACTTAGGTATACATTCTCAGGAATGAGTCTGGCATAACAAAGTATCCAAATAAGGGAAAAGACCTTGGCAGATAGCTTTAGGGATGTAACCCTAAGTGTTTTTTAGCAAGGCAGAGAGAATGGGAGAAGGTCTGCCAGAGTCATGTACATGAGTAGGCTAGTGTCCCTTCATCATTAAAGGGGTGAGCGACCATACTGGCAAAGTTTTTTTGTTTTTTTTTTAAAAACCTACAAGAATGGGTTAAAGAATATTTTTCAAGATGAGAAAATGGCATCGAGTTGGCAAGAATATGCAAAAATGGCATGTGCTATCATAAGGGTACTACAGAACATTCCCTGTTTGTTATGTTCCTCTATTCAGTGTATGTAAAGTCGACAGCTGTTTTTGGCAATTACTATAACACTACAGACTTCTTTAGGCTTGTATTTAAGCACCTCCTGACAGAATACCCTTCTCTGAATGTTCGCCATCCTGCTTATTTTAAGCATTGATTTCTAGCTTTTATTCTAGGTATAGCTAAGTAAAATTTAAATCGAATTTGGTTTTGTTCCTTTGAGACAATGTCTCATGTACCTCTGGTTGGCTTCAAACCTACTGGCACAGTTGAAAATGACCTTCAGCTTCTGTCTGTGTCTACCTCAAGTGCTGAGTTTACAGAAACCTCAGTTGATGTGGTTGGGGATGGAACTCAGGTCTTTATGGATTCTTGGCAAGCATTTTATCAATAAAATTACATCCCTGACACCTAAAATTTAATTCTAGAAGATAATTTTATAATCTCCATCATCAGACATGCAATAAAACTAGCTAATCATCTACACAGACACTAGTATAAATCCTTATTTTTAGGGCCCCCCTACATGTTAGGATACATAAGAGCTCATTAGACATTGAGAAACCAACAGATACTTTGTGGAGGCTAGAAGAGCTACTTTAGAGAAACAAACAAAAATCCCCTCAAGACCCAAAGCACAATCAGGGACACCTATAAAGTGACGGAGAAAAAAAGTTTCGTGTGGTGTAATCCTAGCAGCAGACAGATAGAAGAAAAGGAGGATCAGGAGTTCAAGTGTATCCTGGCCACAAAAGTCTCAGCAATAGCAAAGAGACAGAACATTTCAAAACAAAAATGAACTCCTCAAACCTTAGAAAACAGAGTAATTAAATAGTCGATTTTGATTTAAAACCAGTAAAGTATTTAAAAAGAAAAACCTCTTTTCTCTTTAAAAAGAATTTCTTGAGAAGTATAAACTGCATGTTTTAGAAGCTTTTCAAGGTTACTTAGTAGAAACATTTCTACTTCAATTGTTAAGATCATTGATTTGGGGCTGGAGGGAGAAGCTCAGCAGTTAAGAGAGCATACTGTTCTTGCAGGAGAACTCGGGCTCCTAGCCCCGCCCCCAAGTCAAGTGGCCTGTACCTCTAGCTCCAGGGCTTCACCACATACATACATGTTTTTTTTTTTTAAAATTTAAATAAAACACACTAATTTTTTTTTGTTTCTTCTAGGTTTTAAATCAAGAGATTACAAATGGTGGCAGTGGTGCATATCTATAATTCTAACACCTTTGGAGACTGAGGAAAGATTGCTTGTGCTGAGCAGTTTAACAACAGCGAATCTATTTTGAAAAAAACCCAAGTGGCCTTAGTAGCACACAACTGTGATCTTATCACTGAGAATACTGAAGTATAGGACTGGAAATTCAAGCCACCTGGGCTACACAGAAAAACTATTTCAAGATTGGTTAAACAAACAAAAAACAGTAAGCAAGCTAACTGCAAGAGTCTAAGGATTATAAAGCAGAGTTAACAAAATGCTGAACTGTAGTATACCCAGACAGGTAAGGTGTTTTTGTCAACAAGAAGACAAGAGTGATAAAGACACACAATAAAATGTCCTACATATAGACTATGACAAAGAAAAAGAAGCAGGAGTGGGAAATTACTGAATTCAGGCTGAGAGTAGAGCCCAGAGCGTGCCTGGTATACAAAGCGCTGAGTTTCATCTCTGGTGCCCCAACAAAGATTAGGCTCTAGGAACAATGCAATGGTCTCTTCATCTCCTCAGAATGAAATCCTCTCTTCTCTCCCTGATATGTTTGCTTAATTCCTCTGAGCCCTAGGATTCTACATGGTGGAAAGATAAAACCAACTCCCACAATGTGATTTCTATGTGGCATAACTATCCCTCCAATAAATAAATGTAATAAAAATTTTAAATTCATTTTTATCTAAAAGTTGAGTCAAAAACTTATCAGCCAGAAGTACAGAAAGAATGCAAGCTATGAAAAACAAAACAACCCATTTTCCCATTTCTTGTATTTAAGATAACACTGCTATAATGCTGTGCTAAAGTAGCTTCTTTTTAACAAAATATTTATAATCTAACCATAGGAATTCAGAACTGGGAGGAGGTTTTATAAATAATTTAATCTGAACCACTAAAGATGGTACACACCTTTAGTGTAGCACTTGGGAGGCAGAGGTAGGTGGATCTCTGAGTTAGAGGCCAACCTAGTCTACAAACTAGTCCAGGACAGCCAGGGCTACACAAAAAAACCCTGTCTCAAAATACCATATAATCTTCGATTATACTGTTTCAAATACTACACATATATGTATGTGTGTATGTGTATATATACCATGCAGGCATGCTAGTACATGCTTGCACCCCTAACATTCAGAAGACTCATTTGGATTTCTAATTTAAGGCCAGTTTGAATATACATTATCAAGACCCTATGGGGGAGACGACACCAATATCCATACTTACTGTTTTTACTAAAAACTTATTGTGTGCATGCTCACATCTACCAATTTGCCATAGTACACACAGATGAGGAGTCGTCTAGGGGAGCTGAGTTAAAAAAAAAAAAAACAAAAAAAACCTCCTTCCAGCTTTATGTGGATTTCAGGGATTGAGCTCAAGTTAAAGTCAGGTTTGCATAGAAAGGGTCTTCTGAGCCATCTTGCCCATCCTAGGCCTGCTGATTTATCAAACTGAACTCATCTTCTAGCAAACTATGTAGTAAATAAAAATGTTTCCCAGGGGCTGGAGAGATGGCTAAGAGGTTAAGAGCACTCGCTGCTGGCTGTCCTGAGTTCAATTACCCACCAACCACATGGGAGTTCATAACTGTCTATCATGAGATCTGGTGCCCTCTTCTGGCATGCAGGCATACAAACAGACAGGATACTGCATATGTTTAAAAAAAAAAAAAAAGAAGAAAAGAATCTTTTCAAAATAAAAAATTCTTCCCATGTAACAAATCTATTTTAGCTCTACAAGAAATTTTAGTTTCTGTGTCAGCAAGAATGTTTGGTTTCTGTGTCTGTCTAGAAATCAACTAAGCTAATGTTATAGTTCCTCTTGTTTATATAATGAAGAGTCATAGGAGACATAAGGATGGTACCAAGTGACTTGAGGATATATTAACATTACACATGTCAGACTGAGCTGGGTGATGGTGGCACATGCCTTCAATTCCAGCATTCAGGAGACAAAGGTGGGCAGATTTCTGTAAGTGTGAGGCCAGCTTGGCCTACAGAACAAGTTCCAGTACAGCCTCAGTTACACAAAGAAACTGACTTAAGAATGAACAACAGAAACCAAACAGCAAAGTGATGCCTTTGTTCCTAACCCTTGGTGGACTAAGGCAGGAGGATCCTGACTTCCACGGGAAGACTCTGTCTCAAACATAATCAGCAACAACAATAAAAACCCACAAAACAAGCAAACCTAAGTATTACAGTAGTCAGACTATGTTGTCTAGGGATTTTAGAAAGTTTTAATAAAAAACATTTTACCTTAGAATTAACTCATCCCGTGCCATAACTTTAAAGTCTGTTTCACTCAGGCGAACCTATAAAGAAAATTAAAAAAGAATTGAGAACTCTTCCAGAGTGCTGAGCTAGGAAAAATCTCCCAAGCTGGATTATTTAACCGGCTCAGCACTCATCATACGTAATAACTCTGAAAAATAGCCTGGCTGCTTCTTCTAAACTAAAAGTGAGGGCTGGAGATGGCTTAGTGGTTAGGAGACCAGTTCAGTTCATAGCATCCACATCAGTCCAAGTGTGACAAATGCCTGTAACTCCAGCTTCAGAGGATCCAATATTCCTTTCCATACACTGTGGCATCCCTTCAACATAGATACATAGACTAAAACAAACAAACAAACAAAACCCCTACTAAAAAATAAAAAAGTCAGGGCTGGAGAGATGGCTCAGCGGTTAAGAGCACCGTCTGCTCTTCCAGAGGACCCGGGTTCGATTCCCAGCACCCACATGGCAGCTCACAACTGTCTGTAGTTTCAGTTCCAGGCAAACACCAAGGTAAAAAAAAAAAAAAATTAAATAAATAAATTTAAAAATTAATAAATAAAAAAGCCAAAACAAGATTATAATTAATTGCACAGGCCACATGACCCAGAAGTTGTATTCTTTTTTTTTTTTAAAGATTTATTTAAATTTATTTTATGTGCATTGGTATTGGAGTTACAGACAGTCGTGAGCTGCCACGTGGGTGCTGGGTATTAAACCTGGGTTCTCTGGAAGAGCAGCCAGTGCTCCCAACCCCTGAGCCACCTTTACAGTCCCCAGTAATTAAACAGGAGCATATGGCCCAAAGGACGTTAACATTCACGTGCAGCTTGATTTATGACAGCCCAAAACTGGGATCATCCAAATGTCCTTTAACAGGTAGGTGTATATAAAACTATAATACACAACATTCTTCAGCAGTAAGTAGAAATAGATAAATTTATTATAAAACAAATAAATTTGAAGAAGTTATGCTGAGTGAAATACACATGCATGATTTCCTTTACACAGCACTCAGGCTAAAGAAGCAGAACAGATTATAACTACAAAGACTGGGAATAGATAGAGGGAAGGGTAAAAGTGCCTACAAGGGAGAGCCAGTCAGGTGCTTTCTTCATTAGTGGTTCTCACATAAAGATAAACATAACTGTAGTTTCACAGAAGAGAATATTTGAAAAATTCCAAGTGTACCAGTTGCTAGTTTTTTGAACATGGCTCATAGACGGTCCTTGAATATTTTTAAAATTTACCAATGTATAACTTTCCAATAAAGTTTAAAAGTAGAACATAAGCTAAAATTGTTTCATACATTTAAAAATGTTTTCCTCATTTAAAACAAAAACAAAACCACGAAGGCTTTACTTGTTTCCCTTATTAAAAATAGAAAATTTGAGGCTGGAGAGATGGTTCAGTGGTTAAGAACATGTACTGCTCTTTCATGGGATCCAAGTTCAATTCCCAGCACCTATGTCAGGTGGCTCAAAACCACCTGTAACTCCAGCTTCAGGGAACCTGACACCTCCAGCCTCCTTGAACACCTTCACGCATGTGCACATTCCCCTGACACATGCATACATACACCTAACTAAAAAGTAAAGCCATATTTTTTTAAAGATTTATTTATTTATTATGTATGCAATATACAGAAGAGGGTACCAGATGTCATCATACATGATTGTGAGCCACCATGTGGTTGCTGGAAATTAAACTCAGGTCCTCCAGAAGAACAGTCAGTGTCTTAACTACTGAGCCATCTCTCCAGCCCCAAGAAATATTTTTTTAAAAAAGAAAATTCTTGATAGAGGGAGCATAACTCAATGGAGGAGTGCCTGCACAGTATGCACGAAGTCTAGCTTGGTGCCTGGAAGCACAGCAAACATTTTCTTTAAAGAAGTGTCTAAGTATTAACCAGCAACACCAGTTACACTACAAAGCAGAGAAACATTAACCCAGAGAAAGAAAACCATAGCTTCCAGATACTTAGTTCCTTATTCACTCCATAAATAATGTGACTCAAAACTATGTCAGACTTGTATACAACAGATATTAAATCGGTTGTTTAATTATTTAATGAACAAAAGCCAAGCTTTTCCAAATGAGTTTTCTTTAAACAAAACCTTAGGGTATATGTAGTATATCAATACTGTAAATGTAATAGCTAAGACTACAGAACTGGGAAATAAGAAAGTTAGAAAAACAACAAGGCTATAGCCTTGAAAAATTCACAAGTGGATGGATTTAAGTTACTACCCTGGGGGCTAACAAATTAGAAAGGAAAATAAGATAAAAATATGTAAATCGCTGTACTTGATGTGTATAAGGAAATATTCATGAAATTCAGGCTAAGAATTACAGACCACAGGAATGTCATAAGGCCTTCCAAAAGCTGTAATCACTCATGCTAAATTGAGCACATGCAGATACATATCTAACAATCTGCACCTCTTGATGCAAAGTATAAGGGAAAGGAAGTGAAAAATAAGAACACAGAATAGTCCCTTAAATTTCAAAAAAAATGAATTGTTTGAAGCTGCTGAAACAACGTACCTTTTTAGGAAGTGGTTCTTCGTTGGTCATCTTGCACCCTAAAAAAAGGGGGAGAAGATTTTTGGTTTTCTTTCAATTCAAATTTTTCCTTTCAAAGTTAAACCAAAACTGTTTCTTTCAAATGAGTTATTAGCAAATATTAATGTGAGATAAAATACTTATTAAAATAATCTTTTATTTCACAATAGTTTGTTTGGTCCATTCATTCACTGCAGTGAAAGGGATTCAACCCAGCGCTCTTCTTTTACATTCTATCCAGGTGTGACTTTAGTCTAGAATAGTATCAATTACAAAAAAAGCACAAAAATATAAGTTCTGTAACTTTCAACAAATTTCCCCTTTTTGCTTAACATCTTTCACTATCATGGTTATGTAATTAAAAAAAAAAAAGTTCCCCATAAATCAGATCTCAGAAGGCAATCTAGGCATGCTGTCGAAGGACCACAGGGGGCAGCATCAGTGCAGTTTCAAGAATTAGATTTCTCTACAGCATTATGCTTTTACAGTGAAGCAGAATCCATCATATAATTCATTAATAACACTAAATACAAAGTGTATATATGTGTGTATATCTTAATAAAAATATGCCCATACCACATAATTGCATGCCAAAGTCATCTGTATTTCAAAATTAAGCTCCCTTAGTTATATTTGTACAAAATTAACTGCTGCAAAAAATAGGAAACTCAAGAGAATACTACATGCTCCCATCTTTTAGAATGAACACTGCCAACAGTCATAACTTTTTTTTTTTTTCAAGACAGGGTTTTACTGGGTAGTTCTGGCTATCCTGGAACTCACGTTGTAGACAAGGCTGGCCTTGAACTCAGAGATCCAGCTGCCTTTGCCTTTCAAGTGTTGGAATTAAAGTCATGGCCTATCACCACGCTACAGTCATTACTTATTAAACCACAAATTCACACACTACAGAAAGACAAAATCATGTAAAAAAAAAACTGTACCTCAAATAATGCATAATACAAGGTGGCGAGCAAATATATAAAACAGGGAAAGCTAACCTAACAAATTAAATATTACTTGACTAGTTTAGAAGCCATTATTTTTTTCCCAAATCTAAATCGATTTGAATAGTTTATACACAATTAAGACATGACTTCTTGGGTTTGAGGGATGGCTTAGCAGTTAACTGCTCTTGAACAGAACCTGAGTTCAGTTCCCAGCATCCACATAAGATGGCTTACAACTCCAGCTCCAATAAGCAAACACATGCATACTAGCATACACATCCACAATTAAAAATAAGTTTCCAAAAAATATTTGGGGGGGAGGAGAGGGTGAGAGATGGCTCAATGGTTAGGAGCACTGACTCCTCTTCCAGAGTTCCTGAGTTCAATTCCCAGCAACCACATGGTAGCTCACATAGTGAGATCTAGCACCTTCTGGCCTACAGACACACATGCAGACAGACCACTGTATACAAAACAAATACATAAATCTTTAAAAGCAGCTAGAGAGATGGCTCAGAAGTTAAGAATAATAGTTGCTCTTTCATAGGATCTGGGTTCAATTCCCAGCACCCATTCTGTAGCTCAAAACCATTGTAACTCCAGTTTTAAGGGACCCGACATCCAAGGGGGCACTACAGACATGAAAGAGAGACATACATGCAGGCAAAACACCCATACAAATAAAAAATAAATAAGTATACATATTACATAATATTTTTTTTTTCTGAGACAAGGGTTCTCTGTGTAGCCCCAGCTCTCCTGAAACTCACTATATAAACTAGGCTGGTTTAAACTCACATAGATCCACCTGCTTCTGCCAGGACCAGAGGAGTGTGGCAATACCACACAGCAAAAAGTATATCTTTTATTTCTATTATTTGTGTAGACAGTTCTTAGGTTGTGGACTTCAGTTTTAGTTGACTAGGTGCCTAGCATTCCAGATTGTAACACTATGATCCTAAGTTGGGCAACTTAGCAGTCTCTGGAGAAAGGAGAGCACAAACCAATACAACTTTATGCCTCCCTGAAATAAAACATGGTGTGTGTGTGTGTGTGTGTGTGTGTGTGAGAGAGAGAGAGAGAGAGAGAGAGAGAGAGAGAGAGAGAGAGAGAGAGAGAGAGTGTGCGCGCGCGAGTGCACCATTACCTGACAGTGCTGGAACCTCACCTCAGCACTGCAGTGCAAATGGGGACTAGTTAGGAATCAAACCACTATTCAGTCAGTCACATCCGCTTACTTCAACAAGTCACATAACTCTGGGCTTCAGTTTCCATGTCAGCAAAAAAGAATACCAGTGTTGGTGCACAAAGTGCTGCAGACCTCTGTTACTTATGGCATAAAAACACTGTACAAACAAGTGTTGTTTGAACACAATCAACAGAAAAAAATGTAACAACTTGAATTTTAAGGCAGAGAAAATTAACAAGGAATTCTAGTCTGATGCAAAGTGTCACACTATATCCAACAGCTTTACAATTATGGGAATATGGAAAAATTTTCTCCAAGCTTCGTTAACTATAAAAAATATAAAGTATTCAGTAGCAGAAAGCAGGCAATAATTAAAATAAGCTTAATGTTCTCTTACATCTTACTTTGCTAAGGGATCCACTAAAGCAAAAACACACTCATTCACTTAGGAGTGAAGAGGAAAGCACTCTGGGAAATACATCTGCTCAAATCCTCACAACACAACTTCAGTCACCTGAGTTGTATTACAGTCTTCCCAAGTCCCCTATCAGCTGGGACTGAATGAATAAAACCTCGTCACCTCCAAAATGTTTTCAATCGTTTCCAATGTCTATTTACTTGATGCTCAGCTTTAAAAAATATCAATTTAAAAGATTTATCTGTTTATACCTTACAAAATATGTCATATAAAATATTTACTTTATGAGTGTTATGCATGTGCACCACGTGCAGGCCTGGGGCTGCTCAGAGATCAGAAGAGGAAGTCATAATCCCAGGAACTGGAGTTAAGGATGGCCAGGAGCCATCTTTCGGGTTCTGGGAACTCATGTCCTTTAGAAAAGCAAATAGTGCTTTTAACTGCTGAACCAACTCCCCAGCCCTAACGCTCAAAAACTTAAAGAAAAACAACCACCAAAAACCCGACAACAACAAACCAAGCATTTGTAGTAACAGATCTTCCAGTCATCTTTCGAAACAATAAAATTAACGAACTGAAAAAAAGCTAGAGTGAAAACTAAAGAGGCATAAATAAAACGCGACAAATGAAACTTTGACTATAACATGCTCCTTGAAGTTGTAACCTGTTCAGCATCTTTACAACCAGTTAAGATTGTCTTAGTCCTTTGGGGTCAAATTAACTGACTACCTCATTACCAAACCAAGAACTGTGGGCTGGGGGAATAGCTCAATGGCAAAATGCTAGCCTAGCGTGCACAAGGCCTGGGATATACCATCCCTAGCCGCTGCTCCCCCTCCCGTAAGAAAACAAGCACACAAACACAAAAACTTAGGCCTTTTTCTACTGTGCTTATGGAAAACAATCCTCACAATGCATGCACTTATTTAAAAATGGAAGTCAACAGGAGAACGTGGCTGCAGTGACAAGCTACTGCGTAACGTGAAATTGAGTTTAAAAAAAAAAAAACAAAAAACAAAAAAACCCACAAAGAACCCCGAGCCCTTCGTTTGTGCTTGGCAGAACTCATCGCTAGCCGGGAACTAGCCCTGGGAGGTGGGAGGGGGCGACAGAGGCGGGGAAAGGGCCGGCATGGCCAGTCAGCCCCAAGAGGGCGGCCTCCGGCCTCCCCGCCTCCCCGGCCGCGGGAACGCCCGCCTTGTCCCCGGGCCTCCAGGGACGGAAGTAAAACGGCCCTGAGCGGTGGAGTGTCCCCTCGGGCAGCAAGCTGCTCAGACTAACGGGAAGCCTGCGCGCTCCCAAGCCCGATCGCTCTTCGGGCACGGTGTGCGTTTTCCCGGGTCCGGAGCGGCCGTGCCTCGATTCTCGACTCGGCAGGCCCTCGCGGTCATCCCCGCTGCCTGCCTGCCTGCCATGCTTACCTTTCCAGCCCGAGGCTGCGCGGGCGCCGCCAGTCACATAGGCCGAGGCCGCGCCGCCGGCGGCCCCCACCCCCCGCGCTCCTCCCGCCTCAGCCCCGGCTCCTAGCCTTTATTTGCGGGTCGCACAGCCACAAAATGGCGCTGAGGGAGGAAACCAGGCCCCGCCGCCGGCCCCGCCCCGGCCCAAGCGCGCCCCGCCCCGTGCGCACTGCCCACACCCCGCCCGGGCCCACTCACCCGATACCGAGCCTCTCGGGCACTGCCTCGGTCACCCCCGCCGGGAGAGAGGCGAGGGGAAGCCGGCCGGCCCAGTCGGGGGCCTCAGGGCGGAGAGGAGCAGCCGCCGCACCGTAACCGTCCGCGGAGTCCCGCACCTGCCCCGCGGGGGCTCTGCAAGCTCAGCCGGCTTGGGGACGGAAGCGGCCGGAGAGAAGGGCGGGCCCGCGAGGTCGGAGGTCACCCGCGAGGCATCTCGGGACGGCGGCCGCAGCTGGACACGCTCTGCCCCGGCCACCTGCGGCTGCACGGGCCTGGCTGGGCGTAGGAATCCGAGCAGGCAGCTTCTGATTGGCTGTTCCAGGACACTGTTTCCGCTCGCGCAGGATGCTTCCGCGCGCCGTCGCCGGAACGCGGAGACAGCGGCTCCGTGCCGAGGTTGTCCCCCCCCCCCACCACCCCCGTTCGAAGTTTGGGGAACTTAGAACCAGCCGCTTGCTTTGCGGCCGCCCGCTCTGCTCAGCTGGACGTCGCTGGGCGTGACGAATCGAGCAGGGATCGCAGACTGAAAGCCCGGGAAAGCAGGCGGGTGAGGGTTCTGGGTGTCCGAGAACAGGTTCTGTAAATCACACTCCAGTACGATAAGGCAGCCAGCTCAGATGGGACAGCCTAACTTAGGTTTGGTCGGCTTAACTTTCTTTACGAGGAATGCTAATAATCCCCAGGGAAGGTGTCCTGCCTGCCTGAGGTCATTTATAAAGGATGCGATTACAGCATAGACCTGAAGATAAACCGAGCCATGGTGTAGTTCCTACTAGGCTAGAGAAAATAATAGTTTACATCGCAGGGGCATTGGAAAACTTAAATGGGGAAGGGGGACAGGAGCAGTTGATTCTCAGAGAAAAGATCCTTTACCATGGGAGGATCAACTTTATAATGGGAATATACATTGAAATCCCATTTCCTGTTACAGTCATTAATAGTTAGGTGTTACTGGCGGTGATGCACACCTTTAATCCCAGCATACAGGAGGCAGAGGCAGGCGGATCTCCAGGCCTGCCTGATCTACAAAGCAAGTTCCAGGACAGTGAGCTGTTACACAAAGAAACTCTGTCTCCAGGGGGGAAAAAAGTATTTGTTATTTTGGAATGAGTCCTGTTTTCTGTTAAGTGAATAAAGCAAGATGTACAAATACATATTTATGTAGTCGGAGGTTTTCATCGGCATCATGATCAGCTCTGTTTTGCAGTCACTTCTCAAATAACTATTCTGAGACTTACTAATTGAAAATGCTCGGCCAAAACACAGGTCTCAGGCCCTTTATTGTGGATAGGTGTTGCTGACTCCTTGGCTTCTGGAAACCTATCAACAACACTTTTCTGTGTTTGAAGAATACAGGCAGGAGTGGTAGCTATCTCCTGCCTTTTGGTTGGGTAGCCCTTAGATTGTACCAGGCCAGGCTTGGTGGCACATACCTTTAATCACAGACTCAGGCAGAGGATTTGTGAGGCCAGGCTGGTTTACAGCCAAAAAGAGACAGAAAGATTGCCTTAGAACCCCTCCTAGTGTCAGAGTCAGGAGGGCCAGGATTGGACCCCTGCCTTGCTCAGTGCCTCCTGGCCTTGATCTCTTTCCTCCAAGGGATGCATTTTTTAAGCCTGTCCCTCCCATGTTTGCATGTGTGTTGAAGTCTGTAGCCAAAGTATAGCCCTAAGTCCTGCAACACCACCCAGTCTTTCTCTTTTGGGATGTGTGTATGACTGACATGGGCCTCCAGTATGTGTTAATGTCGAAGTGGGTTTTGGGGAGGCATTGAGACCAAAGCAGTAGTCAGTCCCCAATACCATTTGTAGATCTGGAAATGCACTTTTTTACACACATATATTTTAGAACTGTACGCTTACTTTCCTGGTTTTGTTTCTGTTGGTTACTTTTGAGCATAAATTATGATAGTTGATTAAATTTATACATCACCTTATTGACTTTTCCAAACTTTTTTTTAAAAGAAAAAGCAACTGTTGGGATTTTTACTCTCTCTGGCCTAAAAGTAATTAGGACAGAAAATGATGTGAGCTTACTATTTTTGGTTCGGATGTCTTATATCAAAGGGAAATAGTCTTCATTAAAGTCTATATTTCTTCTGAATAAAAAAATTGCTCAGCCTATAATTGTCTTGCTCCCTCAGTGTCTCCTGGCCACTCCTCTGACTCCATTCTACTTCCCAGCCCTGAAAAATCCTACCTAGCCATGGCCAATCACCTTTTTATTAACAAGAGAGCAACGTATCTACACAGTGTATGAAGACTGACAGCATAAGTAGGCACATTCATTGGGAAGAATGAAGGATAGGGCAGAAATAAAGTTACTTAAAAGGAGGGTGATGGGTATAGGAGATAAAGGTAGAAACAAGATGTCTAACTTTTCAAAACTTACATAGCCAAAAGGTAAAACAACACCCCTGCCCCCCAAACAGGCTGGAGAGATGGCTCAGAGGTTAGGAGCACTGACTGTTCTTCCAGAATTCCTGAGTTCAATTCCCAGCAACCACATGGTGGCTCATAACCATCTATGATGACATCTGGTATCCTCTTCTGTATACATAATAAACATCTTTATATATATATTTTATGTGAATTGGCGTTTTGCCTGCATGTATAACTGTGTAAAGGTGTCAGATCTTGGAATTACAGACAGTTGTCAGCTGCCATGTAGATGCTGGGACTTGAACTCTGGTCCTCTGGAAGAACAGTAAGTGCTCTTAACCGATGAGCCATCTCTCCAGCCCAATAAACAAATAAATCTTAAAACAAAACAAAACAAAAAAACCTGAAGTCTAAAGTAAATTGAGACAAACCAATTCACTCTAAGTAAAGTTGATAGTGTATACAGAAAGGATATACTTGCAGTGTTTGAGCACCACACTCTGGCACTGTGCCTAGGGAAGGCTTTGTTCTACAGAGAAATAATCATTTAATTTTCATCAAGTGATTTATAGTTAATCATAATATTTTTGCTGTGGTTTTGAAGTTGTGTATATTGTAGTTCAAATTTTTTAATGTTATTGTCTCCAAAGATGTCCGGTGTAAAAAAAAACTGAGATGAAATATAAAACCAGGGGCTGGAGAGATGGCTCAGCGTTTAAGAGCACTGTCTGTTCTTCCAGAGGACCCGGGTTCAATTCCCAGCACTCACATGGCAGCTAACAACTGTCTGTAGTTCCAGTTCCAGGCAAACACCAAGGCAAATAAATAAATAAATAAAGTTTAAAAAATAAAAGAAAAAAAAAGGAATATAAAACCAAAGAAGTTCAGAAAAAAACACATTTAAATTTGAGGTGTCAGTTTGGGGCTAGAGAGGTGGCTCAGTGATTAAGAGCACTGACTGTTCTTCCAGAGGACCAGAGTTCGATTCCCAGCATCCACATGGCAGCTAACAACTGTCTGTAATTCCAAGATCTGACACCCTTACACAGTTACACATGCAGGCAAAACACCAATTCACATAAAATAAAAATACATATTTTTTTTTTTAAAAAAAGAGCACTTGTTCTTTCAAAGGACCTGGGTTCAATTCCTTGGTGGCTCACAACTGTCTGTAATCCAGGTCTAGGGGGTCTGATGTCCCCTCTGGTCTCTGTAGGCATACATGTGGTACACAAGCATAGCACACATGTGTATGTGTTCATATATGAGCACATTTTATTTTTTAAAAATTTTAGGTTAAAATGTTATTTTTATATGTGTGAGTGTTTTGCCTACATGTATGTCTGTCTGCCTGGTGACTTTGGGAGTCAGAAGAGGGTGGCATACAGCACAAATTCTAATTGGTCTTAATAACTCAGATCCAGATATTAGGGTAAATGCTGAAAGGCTGGAGAGTCAAAGGAGCAAGTCACAGCCACCTCTTACCTGTAGGATTTCTCAGCCTATCTCTGTCTGCTTTATGGTCCTCTCTCTGCCCAGCCATATCACTGTCTGTCTCCACTTCCTTAGTGCTAGGATTAAAGGTGTGAACTTCACCACCTAGCTCTGTGTAACTCAGGGTAGCCTTGAACTCCTGATCTTCCTGCTTCTGCTTCCTTCAGCAAATCCTATAGGCATGTGCTACCACTGTCTGGCCTCTATGGTTAACTAATGGCTAATTCTGCCCTCTGATCTTAAGGCAAGCTTTATTTGTTAGAGCACAAACAAAATATCACCTCAGTTGCAGATCTAGAACTGGAGTTATAGATGGTTGTGTGCCACCATTTGGCTGTTGGGACCCAAACCTATGTCTCTAGAAGAACAGCTAGTGCGCTAACCACTGAGCAACCTCTCCAGTTTCTTGAACACATTTTAAAGTAAGTGTCCTAAAAAGACAAGTAGGAGGAAGGACAAATAAAATAGTAATGAGGCAGAAATATGATCACAGCACAATATATACACATATAAAAATGAGAGAAGGGATTACCAGAGTGTTTGTGGATTAAGAGTATTTGTTGCTCTCCTAGAGGACCTAAGTTCAGTTCCCAGCATCCATATCAGGTGGCTCACAACCACATGTAACATCAGTTCCAGGCCTCCTCTTCTGGCCTCTGTAGGGATACACATACCTGTATTTGGTTACCTGGGCTTACCTGTTTGTTCTTTATATTGGTTACCCAGATATGCACACTTTACAAAATTAATCAAATTAACACTAAAAAGGCACATTTCTTGCATACAAGTTACTTGTCAATAAAGTTTACAAATAAATCATAGCAAACTAAATGAAAAAAGCAAAGGCTCAAAAATAAAAATTAGAAAGTTAGTAAGTAGAGGCTACCTTTTGATAGTTTGGTACATGGAGGGAGGAGTCAGTCTAAGCCATGACTTGAGTTCAAAGAAGAGATTTCAGAGCAGGCAGAGGCTTCCCAGTAGGAAAGGGGCTGTTCTAGCTGTGGGACTCAGGGGAGGAGCTGGGCACTGGGTGGCCAGAGGTAGGTGATTAGTTGGAAGTCAATCACCTCATTGCCTTAAAGGAGCAATGTTGGCTATGTTGAAAGCAGAGACAAGGGCTGGGGATATAGTTCAGCTGGTAGGGTGCTTGGTATACATGAAACCTGGGTTCATCCCTAGCACTTACCCACCTGTAACCATGACACTCAGGAGGTGAAGGCAGGAGATCAAAGTCATCTTCAACTTAATAGGGTGTTTAGGGCCACCCTGGTTAACACAGGAGTTAGGAGATAAAAATCGAAGCTTGTCAGTGTTTAATCAAGTCCTGGGCATTTCGAGCTGATCATTATAAAAGATATAGTCTAGCTTCTTGAATTATGAGTAGAGAACATCGACTTCCTACCAGCCTGAGTACAGCAATGGTGAGTGAGTTACTCTAGGGTGTTGTGATATACTTTATATTTAATAAAACCAGTCTGGAATATCAGAGAACAGATCCACCCACAGTCAAGCCAGGAGAGTCAGAGAGTGGTAACTCATGCCTTTAATCCCAGCAGGAGAAAGATCAGAGTGGTGACCTAGGCCTTTAATTCCCATAACTCCAGACACAGAGATCTTTCTGTGTTTCTGTGAGTTCAAGGCCTAACTACCAAACAGTAGTGGTTCACACCTTTAATCTTAACTCTAGAATACATTGCAGAATTGAACCCGGAAGTGAAACAACTGGGCAAAGAAGGAATTTAAGGCAGGCATAGGAAGATAGAGAATTATTTTGTAGAAGCAACAAAGACCCAGGCTGAGGACTCTGAAGATAACTTTTTCTCTGAGAAGTTGGCTGGGTGAAAATTGACTGTGGTCTGCTTCCTCTCTCTGATATTCCAGCTTTTCCCCAATATCTGGCTCTGAGTTTTCATTAAATACAAACTAGAGGGGCTGAAGAGATGGCTCAGAAGTTAAGAGCACTGACTATTTTTCTGGAGATCCTGAGTTCAGTTCCCAGCACCCACATGGTGGCTCACAACCATCTATAATGACATCTGGTACCCTCTTCTGTATACTGTATACATAATAAATAAATAAATTTTTAAAAAAATACAAACTAGAATTCTTGTTTCAGGGTGTAAGTTACAATTCTATTTTATGCAGTATATAGTCTGGCCATTATATAGTATATTGCCAAAAATAAAATTTGAAATCACAGGAATCAGCTTGGAGGATTTCCCACAAGCCAAATTTGTGGCAATTTTAGCATCAAAAGGGAAATGAGTACAATTGATTGCAAATACTGAGTACATGGAAATTTTAGCATGCTTCTGATCTCAAAATCAAGGAGCAAAGGCAGAGATTATAAATGTGAGGGAAGCCTGGGCTACCTAGCAAGACCTGTTTCAAAACAAACACCCAAGCCAGCCAGGAGTTTTGGAAAGAGAGAATAAGAATAAGAGAGAAGGGGCTGGAGAGATGGCTCAGTGGTTAAGAGCACCGTCTGCTCTTCCAGAGGACCCGGGTTTGATTCCCAGCACCCACATGGCAGCTAACAACTGTCTGTAGTTCCAGTTCCAGGCAAACACCAAGGCAAATAAATAAATAAAAGTTTTTTTTTTTAAAAAAAAAAAGAATAAGAGAGAAACTATTCTTTCACCATTGGAATTGACTATTAAATCAGCATGTTACTATGAAAATTAATTAAGAAATTAGCATCTACTCTGCCTTAAATAATTGTGTACCTGGCTTTATGGTGCATTCCTCAGGAGGAATACACTCAGGAGGCCAAAATGGGAGAATACTAGGTTCTAGACCAGCCTGGGCTACATAGAAAGCACCTGTTTCAAAAATCATTAATATTAATAATTATAATAGAACAATGATTTACCTTCAGTTGATGAAGGAAAAAATTTCTTGATTATCTGGTTATGAACATAGCTTTTAACTACAGAGCCATCTCTATAGCTTAAGAAAGTCTTATTGAGAGTATCCCTTAGTAAATTTGTAATAAATGATAGAATTAGAAAATAACCATCATCTGGTGGTTATCAGCAATGGTGGTGAACGCCCTTTAATCCCAGCACTTGGAAGGCAGAGACAGGCAGATCTCTGAGTAGCCAACCTCTTCTATAGAGCAAGTTCCAGGATAGCTAGGGCTGTTATACAGAGAAACCCTGTTCTGGAAAAAAACAAAAACCAACCAACCAAACAACAACAACAAAAAAAACCACAGTGTAAATCCCAATGACATGCTTAACTCAGACAAGATTATCAGTGGGCTTTAGAACTTTTATAAAAAGCGCTGATGTGGTACCTGTGTGAGTTCACGACTGTTAATAGTGAATCGAGAGCTATTCTTGCTGTTTTTTATAGTGGTCACCTTATGAAGCAAACAGTCAATTTAATAAGACAGAAAATAACCCAGAAAGTGTTGTAGTGCCAATCTAATGATGCTATCAAAATTAATTATCTAAAAGTTTTGAGTCGTGAAAGTAGTTAATATTTATTTTAGAGTTTATTATTGTTTTAATTGTATGTATCTTTGTGGGAATGTGCATGGGTACAGGTGCCCACAGATGCCAGAGGTACTGAATCTCCTGGATCTGGAGTTACAGCAAGTTGTGAGCCATCTAATGTGGGTGCCTTTGCCAGAATAGCACATACTTTTAACCCTTGAGCCCTCTCTCTAGCCCTCCTTTTTTAAAGTTTTGATTTTGTTTTGTTTTTGAGACAGGGTTTCTCTGTGTAGCTCTGGCTATCCTGGAACTCATTCTGTAGATCAGACTGGCCTTGAACTAAGAGATCCTTCTGCCTCTGCCTTCTGAGTGCTGGGATTAAAGGTGTTCATCATGCCCAAGTATTTGATTATTTTTTAAAATTACATTTTATCTGTAATTGTGTGCTTGTGGGTACTCGTGTGAGCATGTTTGTGGAGGTCGGGTCAACCTGCAGGAGTCATTATCTTTTCTAGCATGTGGGTCCCAGGGATCAAACTCAGGTTGTCAGCTTTGGCAGCAGGCACCTTTATCCTTTACCCACAATAAATATGTAATAAACAGCTGTTTTAGTTAGAGTTTCTATTGCTGTGAAGACACCATGACTATAGCAACTCTTATAAAGGAAAACATTTCATTGAGGTGGTGGCTTACAGCTTCAAAAATTCAATCCATTATCATCATGGCAGGAAGGATGGTGTTATGCAGGCAGACATGGTGCTGGAGAAGTAGCTGAGAGTACTACATCTTGCAGGCAGCTTAGATACTGGGCAGTATCCTGAGCATAGGAAACCTCAAAGTCCACCCTACAGTGACACACTTCCTCTAACAAGGTCATACCCACTCCAACAAAGCCACACTTCCTAATAGTGCTACTCCCTATGACATTATGGGGGGCAATCACATTCAGTAGCTGACTTACCATAGTGTTTAAATATGAACAATCCCAAATAAAACAACAAAATATAATGAAAGTTACTTTTATACACTACCAAATAGCACAATGTATTGAATTAAATGTATGGTAAACAAATTGGCCATTTCTTTCCTCCTGATTTCAGAGTTCATCCCATGGTCTCTGATTGTTTAGCCAGAAAACAGCAATAAAGTGTGGTTATTCATTGAGACACCAGAACAGGACTATCCATAATTCAGGCACACGGAATTGTGGTCATTTGGTATATTTTTCAACAAAAACTATCCTGAAATGTCTATATAGTACTGTACTTTGGGAAGGAGCACCACCTGGTGGCCACATGGACACAACGCAACATATCTTTTATTGTAGTAATAGTTATGAGGTGCCTTGGTTTTATTTCCCTAACAGGGGTCAGAGACATTGCATAGTCATTGCTTTCGGAGAGACTGGCTGATTTTAAACATGAGATGAACCTTCCTTCCACCTTTTCTTGCTTATGTTCTGGTTTATTGGGTTACTTGCAAAGGTAGGAAGGTTGCTCTGGGACCAAAGGAAAAGACAGGAGGCTGGGTCTTCATTTACACTGCAAGAAGCAAAGGCAATCTAGGCAAAAATGGCCCAAGGTCAGAACAGAGGGGCAGTATCAAGCCTTAGGTCAAAAAACTAATGACTTGAGTTAAATGCAAGAAACTCAAGGAGACTTCAGGAATAGTGATGGCAGGCAGAAGTGGGAAAGTGGCAGAGAGGCAGTCAGAGCAAGTTTCAAAATGTAGCCTGTATGCAAACATGACAGCTGAGCACGGTGGTATGTCCATCACTCTGGGCTACACAAAACTACACACACAGGGAGTTGGCTGGGAGGTGGCTCAGGTAAAGTATCTGCTGAGCAAGCCTGAGCAAGTTCAGATCCAGCACCCATATAAAAGCCAAGTATAGTGGTGCCTGGCTTTAAGTCCTGTGTTGTTGGGGTAGTGGTGGAGACAGATGGGTACCCAGGGAATTGATGAGCTCTAAAAATATAAGGTAGGGACTGATTTAAGAAAATACCTGATCTTTTCTTCTGCTGCAGTCGAGTTGTGCGGGGGCGGAGTCTTGGGCGTGTTCAAGATTCGGCCTCACCAGTAATCCACCGCCCTGGCCGCCGTGGCCGAGGAAGGCATTGCTGCTGGAGGTGTAATGGACGTCAACACTGCTCTTCTACAAGAGGTGCTGAAGACCACCCTAATCCATGATGGCCTAGCACGTAGTATCCGCGAAGCTGCCAAAGCCTTAGACAAGCACCAAGCCTATCTGTGTGTGCTTGCATCCAACTGTGATGAGCCTATGTATGTCAAGTTGGTGGAGGCACTTTATTCTGAGCACCAAATCAATCTAATTAAGGTTGACGACAACAAAAAACTAGGGGAATGGGTAGGCCTCTGTAAAATTGATGGAGAGGGGAAGCCACGGAAAGTGGTTGGTTGCAGTTGTGTAGTGGTTAAGGACTATGGCAAAGAATCTCAGGCCAAGGATGTCATCAAGGAGTACTTCAAGTGCAAGAAATGAATAAATAAAAATTTTGACTCATTAAAAAAAAAAAGATACCTGATACTGATCTCTGGACTGGACTCTATGAGAACAGCACTCACAGACACATATGTATATACTCAATGTGAACGTATACATACACTATATACATACAAAAAAATGGGTGGGAAGACAGGATTGAGTTCTGACTTTTGGTCATGAGGATCATTTCATAAGCATGTCAGAGCACAGATCTGAAGGAAACAACCCTGCTGACCAAACAGCATCACTGCTGTGTGTCTTTTTATAGCACATATAGTGACTTTGCAGCCAGTTAGTGACTCTGCTGGCTTCTTAAAAGCTGTTGATACTAGATGATAGGATCTCGGCATGGAAACAGCAGAACTGAGACCAAGCAGCTAGGCAAGTGGTACATGCCTGTACTCCAAGCACTCTGGAGGCAGAGAAAGGGGATTGCTTTGAGTTACAGATTCCTACAAATAGGAAGACAGGCGAGGCCCCCACCTTTGGGGACATCAGCCTAAGCTGGCCAGCTTCAGTTTAAGCCCAAGAGAGACAGTGGTCATTGAGAAAATAACCCCTAATAATGAAGAGTGGCAAGCCTTTATTGAGTTATGGGTGAGGGGAGGCTAAAGTTTGGTAATTGTCCATTAGTCATGAGTGGTTTCAAAAGATGTTCTTCCTGTGTACAACCACTGGCCTTCAGGTTTCCAGGGTGACGGGCAGAGGCTCAAGAGAGGAACTGATGAGTCATTTATTTATTTATTTATTTTATTCTTTTTTAAAAATATCTATTTTTATTATTTTATGTGAATTGGTGTTTTGCCTGCATGTATAACTGTGTAAGGGTGTCAGATCTTGGAATTACAGACAGTTGTTAGCTGCCATGTGGATGGTGGGACTCGATCTCAGGTCCTCCAGAAGAACAGTCAGTGCTCAGCAACCACATGGTAGCTCACAACCATCTATGATGGCATCTGGGACCCTCTTCTGTATACTGTACACATAATAAATAAATAAATCTTAAAAAATACTCTCTCTTGCTTTTGTCCTCCTCTTTATCTCTATGTCCCCTCTCTCCCTAACTTCCCCTCCCTCTCTCTCTCTGATATTAATATAATTGCTTAAAACAATAAAGTCCTTCTACACAAAAACAGCCTCAAGTGTCTCCTGCCTCCCACCGCATCCCCTGCATAGGGAGGGCATGAAGCCTCTCCACTCATGGACACCCACTGCCAGCTAACCAGGTAAAGCGTTATCATGTCATGTCAGATCAAACATATGAGCATAACAAATGTATCTTTGATTCATTATAAAAAAATCTGAAATTCTGTCAGCTGGAAGGAATGTCAGGACAGGTGGCATTATTTTTGGATTGTTGTTGCCATCTGTATTCTGTAACTAGAAATTTCCTTAGAATTTGGTTTCTACTCATTTTATGAAACCATTCTTTAGCTTTAAAAAACATGGAAATTGAGATTTTTGGAATTTTGGCTTTAGAATTTCAGCATTATACTCTTTCAGAACTGTAACTGTAGAGAACTTACATTTTAGGGATTTGGTTCTTCAACATTTGGGATGATGGCATTTGGGACTGTGTCTCTGAAGATTATGAATGATGCCAGGTGCAAGTCATTTTCACTTAGATTCTTGCCTGGGTAAGATTTGTAACATGACTGGGGAAAAAAATGCCATCATGGGATCCATTATTATTATTATTTTTAAAATTTATTTTTATTTTATGTGAATTGGTGTTTTGCCTGCATGTATAACTGTGTAAGGGTGTCAGATCTTGGAATTACAGACAGTTGTTAGCTGCCATGTGGATGGTGGGAATTGAACTCAGGTCCTCAGGAAGAACAGTCAGTGCTCTTATCCGCTGAGCCATCTTTCCAGCCTGAGATCCATTATTATTATTATTATTTTGCTAACGTAAAACATTAATTTGAAAACAAAAACAAAAAACAAAAAGCCAGAAGAGGAGACAGTTAAAATCTATTGATGCAGAATTAATTCACGCAGAGATTTAAAATCCAAGCACTTGGAACTGACCACCTTCTCAGGGAAACACCTTTCTCAACTAACACCCTCCACTTGTCTTCAAGCATACCGACTCAGGCTTTTTGCATTTTAAAGGTATCCGGAGCACACACCTTGGGGTCTCCTTCACACAATCTCTGAGCACATCTCCCAAGGCCTGTGAACAAGTTTCTCTCTGCCTGAAAGCATCCCTCTTACCCCAAGCCCAGTCATCCTTGGGAGGGCTCCAAAGGCGGTGGAAGAAAACACTGGGAACTACACCGCGGCCTTCTGTTTCCTTTGATAGTTTTGACAGTGTTCTTACAAGTGAAGGTCTAACTAAATACAAAGCCTATCTGTGGCAGAGGACAGCTGCCTTAAATTCTATGTATTATTGTTATGAAAGCATTTGATTGTCATAGCTTATAAGACTATATGAGGCCACAAAGGGAAACAATGTGCTTTATACATTTGGTTGAGCAGTTACTTTTTGAAGTCACCAAATACACAGGATACATATAGGCAGGCAGGATTTAGGAAAGATGAACTTCATGTTCTAATTTTGACTCTTACACATAAACTGTCTGCGAGGCTCAGCAAACTGCACTTGGAGTCAGTAATTCCAATCCCAGGGGTAACAAAGATGAACTCTTGCAAACATGCAACGTGATTTAAGTTCAGCAGCCCTGCTGCTGGGGAGCCCTTAGGAGATCAAGACACCTGGCTGAGGTCCTGACTCCGGCCTGGAGGAGGCCCGAGGCAAGGTCATTCCGGGCACAAGTAATTGGGCCATTGGGGACCTGGTTACGCCATGGCTCTGACCAGCAGCGGGGCCGTGGCTTCCCGGAGGACAATCTCCGGGGCTTCCCCGGGGGCGAGCATGGAAGACGAGGGGACGTGCTACAGCCCATAGCCCAGGGTGGGCGGGGCGAACCGAGAGGGGGCGGGGCCGGATGGGGGGCGTGGTCATGCCGGGGGCGGGGCCATGGCAAACTAGCGGACCGTACCAACTGTGCGCGGGGGAGGCGCGCCCTTGGCTGGGTGCCCGCTTAGTCACTGGCCGGGCGTCCGTGTCGTCGTCCTCCCCTCCGCTGTTGGGCGCGGCGGGCAGGGTCCCGCCTCGCGCTGTCCTTGAAGACGCGGTGCAAACGCGCTGAGCAGAAGCGAACGGCTGAGTGGGGAGGAAGGCGGCAGTATGTTGTGTCGGGCGGTGTGCAGGTGAGCGGCGGGGCTCTCGGGGCCGTGGGTGGGCTCGGGGCGGCGGGAGTGACGTGACGCGGCGTCCTGTCTGTTCCCTTAGCGCGGGCAGGAGGCTGACCCCGGCGGCGAGTGTCGCGGGCTGCCGGCACAAGCACAGCCTTCCCGACCTGCCTTACGACTATGGCGCGCTGGAGCCGCACATCAACGCGCAGATCATGCTGCTGCACCACAGCAAGCACCACGCGACCTACGTGAACAATCTGAACGTCACCGAGGAGAAGTACCGCGAGGCCCTGGCCAAAGGTAGGTGCACCGTGTGGGCACCCCGTTCCCAGACGGAGGTCTGTTCCGATGCAGGAGAGTGCCTCCGTTGGTTTGCAGAAATGTCCTTTACTATCCCGGAAAACACCGGACTTCACAAAGTACCTGATACATTCTATTGTTGTGAGTCCGTCATTGTCACATTTACATTGGTAAATGACAGCTCCCGGGAGGCCATTGCTTCTTGCATAATGAATATTTATTATTTGTGTTGCATATGGAGATTTTAAAAATCTGCGGTTATATAACTTGGCTTTGGGAAAGTTTGCTTTTTCAGATAGCCTTGGCAGCCGTTTGTGGGAGGGCTGAGAGGGCCCAGGCTGGGTCAGCCAGGTGCCCTTGAGTGGCTGGGTGGCTCTGCTGAGAGCAAGCGGGCCGCTGGTGGCCTGGCAGCAGGTGCGGAGAGGGTCTGAAGTTGCATCGGGAGACTGAAGCCCGCGTCGTGATTATTTTCACTGTTTTGGACAGCAGTGGGTTGTTTAGTCTAGAACTTGGGCTTTGTGGCCTCTGAGGTGCCCTTGCGGGAATTCCTATTTCACAGCTTGTACTAATTGTAGGAGAAGAAAACGCAGGTTTTAGCACTTAATTTAGCAGTTGAGCAAGCCAGTTCTAGCTGGACTGGGTACTTTTCTTGATTTAACTTTGGGGTCAGAGTTTGCAAGAAAAATACTTATTTTGTGGTGAACAGTATTTGTTGCAAAAATGGAAAATGGTTAAGTTTATTTATGTTCTTAATCCATACTATGTGTAGTTTGTGTTTGCACCTCAGATGATGTATATGGGAATGTCTGTGTGTGCGTGCATGTGTGGATGCCTGGGTGACATCCAGCTGGGAGGAGGCAGAGGGGAACTTTTGGGAGCTGATGCTCTCCATCGACTGTGGTAACCAAGAGCTGAACTCAGATTGACAACTCAGGTCAGGTTGTCAGGTTTTCCTGGCAAGAGCTTTTTTGTTTGTTTGTTTTTGCTTGTTCAGCCAGCCACAACTCCTGTGAATATTATTTTAAAGGCTAGTCAAAATAAAATGCTATCTTTTTAATCTATTAGTAGTTTTTTCAAGGAAAATAATTGGCAGTCATGTCTCTCTCTTAGCTGTATTGCTTGAAAAACTACATAGTAAAATCTACTTTTTCTTAAATGTACTTTTTTTGACTGTCAGATCTGGGAAATTGGTTGAACACAATGTCAGTGACATCTGGTGGACTAGGGGCGGCATCTAGTGGAAAAGTGTGGTATTTCAGCATGACTGTGTTTGAGGTAAATTGCCAAACCAAGAGAAGGAAATTACCACATTCTGGAAGATTTACTTGCAATAAGCAAATCACATGAATCTTGAATACGGGAAGAGACTCTGATTTAGGAAATAACAGATGCGGGAAGGGTGGGGTAATGGTGAAATGGGAATATCCCAGTTGGGAAAGCCTTTTCTTCAAGGTGACATCTGACACCTAGAAACTTTCCTGAGTGTTGTAAAAACATGTTAATTTTAATCGTGTATGTATGTGTGTATGTCAGAGCTTTATTTGTTTAGTAAGTGCTGCTGAAAACAAGAAAAGCTATGTTTTATTGTAATGTCTGGTTGTAGTACTCTCACTGCTGGCTTAAAGAGGAAGAATTTTTTTTCTTCTTTTTTTCTTTTTGAGACAGGGTTTCTCTGTGTCACCCTGGCTGTCCTGGAACTCTGGACCAGGCTGCCCTCAAGCTCTAGAGATCTGCCTGAAGAGGAAGAATTTTTAATAGGTGTTTATGTTTTTATATTTCAGGAGATGTTACGACTCAGATTGCTCTTCAGCCTGCACTGAAGTTCAATGGTGGGGGACATATTAATCACAGCATTTTCTGGACAAACCTGAGCCCTAATGGTGGTGGCGAACCCAAAGGTTGGTATATGCTGGTATAGTTTTAAATTTGTACAGTAAGAATGATTTTTTTTCTCTTAATTTTTTTTTTCTTTAAAAGCAAGGTTTTACTATGTAGGTATGGGTGGCCTGGAACTTTATGTAGACAGTCTTTAGAAATTTACTTACTTGTTTTTTTGAGATATTGTGTATCTCTGGCTAAAACTCTATGTAGATTAGGAATAGGTTGGTTTCAAACTCACCTGCTGGTATTAAAGTTGTGTGCCATAACACCTGGCTAAAAGTATATTTTTATTAGTTTATTATTACTGTGTATATATCAGAGCCTGATGTGTGTGGCAGTGTCTCAGGACAGCATTGTGGAGCTGGTTTTCTCTTTCTGCCTTACCAGGCTTGTAGAGCAGGTTGCTCTCTGAACCATCTAGTGACCCCCCCCTGCTTCCCCACCCCCTTACCCCGTCTGTCTTTTTATTCTGGGGAGTGAACCCAGTATTTTGTATGCAAGTATTTTCCCACTCACCTTTGCCCCCAGAGAACTGTTCATTTTTTTTGTTACCTAGATTCTCCCTGAGTTGTCATATTGTTGTATTTTTATAGGGATGGTGTAACAAGTTAAGTTTCAAAAGGAGGAGGAGTAGAGAGTGTGTCCAGGAAATTCTGTCACCCAGTTCCTCTCTGTCTCTCTGAGACAGACACACACACACACACACACACACACACACACACACACACACACACACACACACGGGGTAATTATGGGGCTGCTTCCAGAATTGCATATAAAAGTGCTTGTAATATTGTCTATTATTCCTAATAGAAAAAATTATTTGTCCCAGAAAAACAAGTTTTTCATAAAAATAAAAGCATAAACAACAAGAAGAAACACTGGATAATGAAGGGTGTGCACAGTCTATTTGTCTGTAAACAAAAGCAAACTCTCTACTCTTTGGCCACTCTATACATTACCTGTTTCCTGGAGGACACTAGATAACTATATCATCTTATCCACATGACTGGTGAGGTTCTTCTGATGTCCGGTGTGGCGTGTGGAGGCTCAGACGATTTCAGTTATCTCCTCTTTAGGGAAAGTGTGGGCTAGCGTATGGTTCTCCTCCCCTGATTTCCTCTCCTCTTGTCTCTGCAGGAATGCTGGCATTAGTAGACCCCCTAGTTGTCTGTATCTTCTGACTGATGTTGTTCAGTTAGTCCTTTGACAAGAATATTTTACTAGAGTTATGAACATTAACATTTTAATTTTTGAAGTCGTCTTCTTTTTTTCTTTTCCTTCAGGAGAGTTGTTGGAAGCTATCAAACGTGACTTTGGGTCTTTTGAGAAGTTTAAGGAGAAGCTGACAGCTGTGTCTGTTGGAGTTCAAGGTTCAGGCTGGGCCTGGCTTGGCTTCAATAAGGAGCAGGGCCGCTTACAGATTGCTGCCTGCGCTAATCAGGACCCATTGCAGGGAACCACAGGTAAGCTTTAAAACTGTTTCTGTTTTTATTTTAGAGATATTTTCTAGAAAGCATTAAACTGGAAACAAGGGAAATTAGCAAAGTTTAAATTTATAAATGTGTAATAATTTGAGCAAATGTTGGTAGATTATACCAGCCTTCATAAGAAAAGCTTATATTTTGTTTTTTTGTTTTTTTTTTTTTCTAATTTATTATGTATACAGCAGAGGGCACCAGATCTCAAGATAGATGGTTATGAGCCACCATGTGGTTGCTGGGAATTGAACTCAGGACTTCTTGAAGAACAATCAGTGCCCTTAACCTCTGAGCCATCTCTTCAGCCCAAGAAAAGCTTATATTTTGTAAAAATAAGCATATGAGATTTTTGTAGGCTCCTTAATAAGAATGTTTTAATCATAAATCCTGCTTCATCCTATAGAAAATTAGGGTCAACTTTAATTATAATATACACTACAATAAAAACCTAAGATTAGATAAGTAATAAGAGGAAAGAAATAGAAGCCGAGCCTGACATGGGAACTTGTACTCTGTTCTGGTGACCGGAACCCAGATCCTACGTACCTGCCTCTCTGCAGGGCTTCAGTGTGTGAAACTCGTAGCTCAACAGTCCCTTCTTCCGTGGGCCTAACTCAACGATATGCCCTTTATAAAATGTCACTGAGGAGTACAGGAAGTGGAGTGCCATGGTGTGCAGCACTAGGCCGTGGCTCAGATCGCTGAGTCTCAAACCATGTCACTGACTTCTCCGCATATACTCAGATTTTGAGGAGCCTAGGGTGAGATGCTATGGAATGTGATGAAGCCAGAACAACTTACATATAGTGAGTTCTTGAGAGTCAAGTGCTTCACCGAGAGGTTGTTTCCCACAGTACTTTCTCTTCACACAGAAAGTGCATTAGAATGAGAAGCCACTCACAGTACTGCTACTTGTTTAGAAATGAGCTATGTTCCTCATAGCTGATCTATGTAAAGTCTTGAGACATCTCATAGGAAGGCTTGAGTCTTGGGACAGAGTCTTTGCTGCCTAAGCTGGTCTGGCCTACTTGATACCCTCTTGCCTCGGTCTCCCATGTGTTGGGGATACAGATCTGTGCTACCACATCTGGCTTATGAGTAAAAAATACACATATATTATAAAACATATATGACACATAAAAATAAATATATTTATTACTATTTAATTTAACTATAGTTATTTAAATAACTATAGTTAATTATTTAACTATAAAACTATTTAATTTCTGGAGGTAGTGACCATTTTTCTTTGGTCTTGTTTAGCTCTGTTTACCTTTCTGCTAACCTGTTCCTTTTAGTGACTCATCCACAAAAGGAAAATTACCCTTGGAGAAAGTTTTTTAGCCCTTCTCCCCTTCAACCAGCTGGTGCTCAGAACTTGGAAGGGAAGCCTAGGGCCTTAGCCCTCCCCAGACAGCCAGCCTCACTGTGGCTCCTGACTGACATTGTGAGGAAGGCTGGGGCTCAACTTTAGATGATTCTGTTGCTATTTTAAGAGCAGCTATTAGATTCTGAAGTCTGACTTTCCAGGGGCTGTTACACGTTGATTTATTATATTTTCTTCCAAAATAAAAATCTTAATTTTTTTTGTAGGAATAGTAAATTTTTTTTCTTTTAAATATTTATTTATTCATGTATACACCAGAAAAAGGAATCTGATCCCACTACAGATGGTTGTGAGCCACCATGTGGTTGCTGAGAATTGAACTCAGGACCTATGGAAGAGCAGTCAAGTACTCTTAACTACCGAGCCGTCTCCCGGCCCCCAGGAATAGTCATTCTTATGCAACTTTTCTCTTACCTAACAGATACATGGATGATGCTATTTTAAAGAGTAATAATATTTTACCTCTCTTTGATAGGCCTTATTCCACTGCTGGGGATTGACGTGTGGGAACATGCTTATTACCTCCAGTATAAGAACGTCAGACCTGATTATCTGAAGGCTATTTGGAATGTCATCAACTGGGAGAATGTCACTGAAAGATACACAACTTGCAAGAAGTAAAGCCTTACTATCATACTGAGAATGTCAGGCCCTTGAATGCTATTTTTGTAG